>CP106711.1:137356050-137459653 GCA_025503065.1 Gossypium bickii
TTGTTCTCAAACATACCTATCCACATGTCATACTGGCTCGCCCATTTCCATATCATTTCATAACGAAAAACCATGCACCGGCGATACTCCAACCCAATCCTGGCGTCCATCCGCTTACACACCCCCTTATCCTACTTACCACACACCGTGATTATCAATCACCCTTCCTTTTCTCCTAAAGGCAACTACGCATCCAATGTATGTAGCAACGTAGCTAACATCAAAACCACCACGTTACATAGCAACCTATCAAGCTTACCGATATGGCATAAGCCGATATCACTGGCGTAACCATGCGCACTAAATCGCGAAGCATCCACAACACGGCACTTCGCGCCGCTAACTCCACGCATGTAAAGTACAAAAGCCGACATCAATTCACGCACTCGAAGACACTCGCCGCTCTTTCATAACCTACCCATGCACATGTAATATGATATAATGACAATATGATGTATGTGCATGTCGTCATTCACAAACATAGCATTCACCATATTCAAATAAATGATAAACAATACTAATAATTTGCTATTTACTCTGACTGGGCCATAGGCTTCTTTTAGGTGTATCTCATTGCACTTTTACCATCGCACTTATTAGTAAGCATATAACATAAGCAGATATCACATAAAACCCTAAACAATGGCTAACTCATACACCTATAAGTCATGTTTAAACCCGATCCCCGACGCTATCGCTTAATGAGACTTACCGCCATCCGCCTATAGTTTTCTTTCACACGCCACACCCCAAGTACAATCCCCTAACAAATTAAACCGACTTTTCTTAAACTTTTGGGATGGGAGCTTTCTCTTGTTCTCTTAATCGCACTCAGATTCATAACGATATCTAATCTAACAACACACGATTATTACCCGATCTCAAACGACAAACCATAAACTATACATCCTTACCTAAACGAACTGAGATCCAAAAGCTTCCCTTTACTTCTGCCGATTTGGCCCTAAAAGATCATAGCCACCACTCTGGCCAACACATAAACACATACAATGGGCCTAAGGTCGACACTAATGAATCACTTACCCTTTTTCTGATCCCGAAACACCACCGATCTTCCTGGTTGCTAAAATCCCTCGTTACACGACATATTAGAATCCGCTAATACTTCAGTAACCAAGGCCAACCATTCGATTTTGGCCACTTAAAAGAGAAAATCCAAATCGATTGCTTAAGACAGTAATAATTTACTTACTTTAACCGATTGAGAAATAGCCCAAAGAGATCAACACCAAATATTCTGGGCCAAGATGAAGACAAAAGAAAAGTGGAGATTTTGACAATAAAGTGGAGAGAGATTCAGGCTAGCAAAGTTGATGAAAGACAGAAAAGAAATGAGAATGTTCAGATTCTGGTCACCAAATAAAATGTAGAACAACGCATTGTGGGAATTTTGTGAGAGCTAAGAACAAAAGAAATCAAGTAGACAATAATGAGGCTAGCAAAATTTAGAGCACACAATTTACTTACAACTTTTCTGAAGAGACTAAAAAATTATTCTAAAAGATTCTAACCCCTATTTATAGAATTCAAGACTTCAATCAAGAAGCTCAAGATTCTAAGCAAGACACCTACTAATTCAAATTAATTTGAATTAGTCCACTTTTATATTAATCCATTCAAAATAGTTTGAATGGTTTCAACAATTATCCTCACTTAATCCAATAAATAATAATAATCTTATACTTAAAATAACTAAATAGAAAATAAAATAATTGATAGAAACTTTTATCTAATAACACCACTTTAATCAAAGCAAAAAGACCACCCTTTCACCTACCACTACTTCTTTTGAATTCTAAACCAAATTCCCTTCCTATCTTAAACTCCTATTTTATCACCTACTCCTAAAAACCTAATCCAATAGCAAGCCATTATCCCTTATTTCTAATTTAAAACCAACTAAAATAATTCTATTTTTATCTAAAATAATAAGCTAACAAAACTATCCACCACCTGACTCAAAAATGATTAAACCACCTTAGTTTAATCCTTATCCAACGAAGCTCCCATGTGCCGCCCAATTAGCAAAAGCCAAAGAAATAATAAAAAAAAACCACTTGCAGCCTCCAAGGTTCAACACGTGACCTCTGGGCCACTGTAACATTGCTCTCCTCCAAAGCCCCAAGCCACTCTGCCACATTGAATTTCATGCCATAAATCCTCAACATTTAATTATAACATCTACCTATCTAAGCCCATTACCGCACATAAAAATACAACACGCAAAGCCGCCTCCCGTCGCCGAACTCCGCCATACTTTCACGACACACCTCCAGCCTCCTGGTTGCCGTGACGGAAACCATCGCTAAGGTGTCGCTTGGCGCCAAAGACTCGCCTCGCCACTTTTAAGGCTTCCACCGTAACGCCGTAATCCAAAAATATTAAAACCATTTTGCTACCGCTTGGTCTCGAACCCCAGCCCTCCATGGCGCTACTTCCAAATTTCTTAAACAGTCAGCATGAAACCACTTTGCCAACTCCTTTCTTGTGTCTTAAACTCCATAAAATTATTTTAAGTGCCTTTCTGCCCTATTTCCCTTTTACACTAAAATCTAAAATTTTCCAAAGCCTTCTCCTTTCATCCAAGCATTCTAAATCCTCTAAACACATCCAAGCACACCCAAAAACCTTCCAACAACTAAGTTATACTCAAACCGTGATAGCCCCTAAACCTTGATGTTACAATTCTACTTCCTTAAAAATAATTTCGTCCTCGAAATTACTTATTACCTGATAGTCGTGAACTCACTATTCTACGCCTCGGCGCAGACTCGATCTTAATCTATCATACTTCCCGACACCGCTTCTAAGTTCGCACTAAAATTCCAAACACTCTCTTAGCAAATACGTAAAAGTGCTGGGCTAACTCATAAGCAAGCAAAGTAATTAAAGCATGTACCAAAGCAAAGGAGTTTACCTGACATCACACCCTTGGTCGATTTTGATCGAACCATTCCTCCATGGCTTGAACCACGCACCCCCTCGTCGCCGAGGACAATTCTAACTGTGATGTGCCTTAGATCCACACCAAAGCATTCTTTACTATTTCCCAACACTCTCCTAAATGGGTTCTCCCACACTTAACACATGAATGATTCCGATCACCGTACAAGTGCACGCACAGTGGTTCTCTTGGCCTTGGTCTTTTCCCGACATTACCAAACAATACCGATGGTCCAACATTTCTCTTATTCTCGCTCCTATCCTTTCTCGCTTTTTCCTTACCGCCCTCTCAACTTCTTCAAACGATCCGAAGCTTTCTCCACCGTATCGGCGAAGTCCTTTCTTCTCATGAGCTATCAACTCCCGCAACTCATCTCGCAGCTTCATCTTCGAATCGAACACTCTTTCATAATCGTGAGCTACGATTCCTTTATGCATCGACTTTAGCCGCACAAATTCAGCCTTCATACTCCGCCACCGACTTATTCCCTTATACTAGATTTAGAACGCTTCCTTGTGAGTCCAAATAACTGCCCTACGCATTTTCCTTCAAACTTGGCCTTAAAGAAATCCCAATCCAATAATCATTTAAGACACCTTGTTTGACAAATGAGCCACCAACGATAAGCTTCATCGCCAAGTAATGAAACAAAGACTCCTTCAGCCTTTTCTTCATTGGTGCAAACCCAAGTCGCCCATGATTCTTCTTCGATCGCTTCTAGCCAATACTCCGCTACATTCGAGCTACTCTTGACACTCCTCTAAAGATCTCTCGGCCCGCTCGATCTAAGCCTTCCGATAATCGATTCGAAGTTCCATTTCTTATTAACATCCTCGCTACTCGCTCTAGCACTCGTAACATGGCCCGCGAGCATCGCTGGCCATCTTCTCCCCGTCTCGATCTTGCTCCTCTACGCCCACCGCCTGGTGGCACTTCACTTTCTCGACCCATGGCCGCACTTACCTGGCCCGATGTCGCCATTCTACCTCTACCTGCCTCTAGAACTCATCTCTATCATCGCGATTTAACTGATTAACAAGTTTTATGCATTAGAAATTTCCTGCTCAACTATTTAACCGCTGAGCATATTTTATGAATGAAAGATTTTAGAAGTAGTTCTTTCGATCACACAAGGGTTTAGTTCGAGTTTTACTACTCTAATCTGTGAGAATCACTTTCACATTCATCATCAGAGACACCTTCATTTCTCAATGAAGACACATTCATTCATCATCAAAACACATTCATTCCTCAAGAAGTTGGCACATTCAAAGGGTATCTACCACACACATTCACTATTCTGACATTTTTGCCTGCTTTCTACCCTGCAGTGGTATTTTTGTCATTTTCCCATAGGACATTTTCAGAATAAACCGTAGAAATTTTTAAACTTTAATAGACTCAGACATTTTGAAATTTCCACAACCGGAGGGTATTTCAAAATTTGTCAAATTAGAGATACAAAGAAAATTTTTGAAACCAGTGGTATTTTGGTAATTTTGTCAATCGTGGTAATTTCAGAAATTTCCAAAGTCGTGGCATTATTTTGAAATACAGTAAAACTAGATACTTTTGCAAAGTGAGAGAATTTTTATTAAAATTGGGGTAAACCAAAAATTTTGAAAGTCGTGGCATTTTAGTAATTTTCAATACAGTGGTATTTTTGTAAATTTCTCCAAACCAGAGTATCTTGATATTTTGGAAACTAAAGATTTTCGATTTTGCAAAGTAAAAATCACTTTAACAAAAGTCGAGGGTAATACTTGTAATTTTAAAATACAGGAATTTTTGTAATTTTGCCACTAGTGGCATTTTGGTAATTTTGGTAAATCGAGAAAATGTCTTTCAAAATCGATTTAAAGTTTACAAACCAAATGGGTAAATTTTTGGAAATTTTAGCACTAATGATTTTAAAACAAGAAGGCTAATCCCTTTCGGTTTTAATAATTGGTTTAGCTCGTGAATAAGTCCTCTGGTTAAGGTGAACCGCAAACTACGCACTGCAGGATTCTCGCAAGAGGAGGTGAGTCACGAGGAATGTTTATACTGTGCTCTTCCTGATCCAATCCTAGACATGCGCACAAAGTTGCCACACACTTAACTCCTGGCGACTTATTTCGTTGTTTGTTTATTAGGCACTTTAAATCTTATGCACGTGTTTGAGAGACTAGTCCTAGTGGTCCAATAGCCCTATCATTCTATTCTACGAGCCCAAATAAACCCATCACAGCTTCATAATAGTAAAGCACTTCAAAAGTCCAAGCACTTACCGTGGACTTTGAGCCTGAGGTACAAAGCATGCCGTAATAACTCAAATAAAAGCCCATATTTTGAAAAGCACATTTTTGAAAATGTTTTTGGGCCCAAAACCTCAAAGCCGAAGTTTTGAACCGGCTCGATACCAAATCAGAATAACCCCCAAACCCGCCCACAAGTCCCGAACTGATCCAGATGTCATCAAGGAAAACGCTTGAAAATCTTTTGTCTTTGGAATAGACTTGAAAATTTGGTTAACTTTTGGAAAGTGTGTCCAAGAAAATTATTTAATAATCTAAGCTTGATTTGAATTAAAACTTTATTATAAGTTGGTATGATATTAATCATTTATAAAAATATTTCTAAGTATAGTATAAACTTCAACAATAATAAATAAAGTACTTTAAAACGAAAAGTGGCTCTTATTACATCCAATAAATACCCAAATCGATAATATAAAATAATTAAATCAAATAAAACATCTAATCGTGATAAAATCTGGCTTCGTCGCATGGCCACCTTTGTCTCCACTCCAACCCTGGCCCATTAGTCCCGAATCACCGCGATGTTTAAAAAGTTGGGTGAGTCACACAGCACTCAGTCAGTGTAATTAAACCATCTGATATCCACCCACATGTTAGCCACAAATCAACCCAATTATCAAATGCAACATGTAAACATAATCATATAGATATTACTTACGATCCGGGCTTGGCCCACAATCAAATCATATTCAAGCATCGGCTAGGCCCTTTCTCATGGGCTTCACCGATCACCTGGCTTGGCTCATTTCCACGTATGTTCTCAAAACATACCTATTCACATGTCATAATCGGGCTTGGCCCATTTCCATATCATTTCATAACGAAACCATGCAATCATGATACCCAACCCAATCCTAAGGTCCATCCGCTACACACCCCCTTATCCAAATTACTACACACCAAGTGGGATTATCAAATCACCCTCTCCTTTTCCCTCCTAAAGGCAACTAATGCCATCCACGATGTAGCACGAGCTAACATCAAACCACGATGGGGCACATAGCAACCCATCAAGCCACGATATGGCATAAGCCGACATCGGGCAAGGTAACCATGCGAACTAAATCGCAAAGATCCACAACATGACCTCTCTCGCCACGCTAATCCACGATGTAGCACAAAGTCGACATCAACCACGTGCATCAAGCACACCTCGCCCTTCTTTCATAACCCACCCATGCACATGTAATATGATATAATGACAATATGATGCATGTGCATGTCATTCACAAACATAGGCATTCACTCATATTCAAATAAATGACAACAATACTAATAATTTGCTATTTACTCGATCACATATACCTTTTTTAGGTATCTATTGCACTTTTTACCATCGCACTTATTAGTAAGCATATATAACATAAGCAGATATCACATAAAACCCGAAACAATGGCTAACTACACACCTTATAACTCAAGCTCTAAACCTCGATCCCGACGCTATCGCTTAGCGAGACTACCGCTATCCGCCTATAGTTTTCTCACAGACGCCCACACCCCTGGCCAATCCCAACAAAAATAAACCGACTCTTCTTAAACTTTGGGACGGAGCTTTCCTTTGCCCTCTTGGATCGGCACTCGCATCCATAACGATATCTAATCAACACACGATTATTACCGATCTCAAACGAATAAACCATAAACTATACATCCTTATCGTAAACGAATCGAGATCCAAAAGCTTTCCTTTACTCTTGCCGATTTGGCCCTAAAAAGATCATAGCCACCACTCTGGCCAACACATAAACACATACAATGGCCTAAGGTCGACACTAATGAATCACTTACCCTTTTTCTCGGATCCCAAACACCACCGATCTTCCGGTTGCCAAAAATCCTCAAGCTATACACGATATTAGAATCTACTAATACTGTAACTAAGGCCAACCATTCGATTTTGGCCACTAAAAGAGAAAATCCAAATCGATTGCTTAAGACAGTAACACTTACTTACTTTAACCGATCGAGAAATAGCCCAAAGAGATCAACACAAAATATTCGCCAAGATGAAGACAAAAAGAAAAGGGAGATTTTGACAATAAAAGTGGAGAGATTCGCTAGCAAAGTGATGAAAGACAAGAAAGAAATGAGAATGTTCGATTCGGTCACCAAATAAAATGTAGAACAACGTGAATAGGGAATTTTTGTGAGAGCTAAGAACAAAAGAAATCAAGTAGATGTAATGAGGCTAGCAAAATTTAGGAGACACAATTTACAACTTTTCTGCAAGAGACTAAAAAAATTATTCGCGCATTCTAACCCCTATTTATAGAATCTAAGACTCCCATTCAAGAAGCCAAGATCCCTACACACCTACTAATTCAAATTAATTTGAATTAGTCCACTTATATTAATCCATTCAAAATAGTTTGAATGGTTTCAACAATTATCCTCACTTAATCCAATAAATAATAATAATCTTATACTTAAAATAACTAAATAGAAAATAAAATACTAATAGAAACTTTATCCAATAACACCACTTTAATCAAAGCAAAAGACCACCCTTTGGCTTCGCCACTACTTCTTTTGAATTTTAAACCAAATTCCCTTCCTATCTTAAACTCCTATTTTATCACCTACTCCTAAAAACCCAATCCAATAGCAAACCATTGTCCCTTATTTCTAATTTAAAACCAACTAAAATAATTCTATTTTTATCTAAAATAATAAGCTAACAAAACTATCCACCACTGATTCAAAAATGATTAAACCACCTTAGTTTAATCCTTATCCAATGAAGCTCCCATATGCCGCCCAATTAGCAAAAGCCAAAGAAATAATAAAACCACTTGTACTTCCAAGGTTCGAACACAGACCCCCACGCCAGACGCCTCCTCCAAAGCCCTGTGCCACTCGGCCACATTGAATTTCATGCCATAAATCCTCAACATTTAATTATAACATCTACCTATCTAAGCCCATTACCGCACACAAAAATACAACACGCAAAGCTACTCCCGTGGTTCGAACCAATACCACGCACACCTCCGCCTCTGTTGCCGCCGTGACGGAAAACCACTCGCCAAGGTGTCGCCATTATGCTAAAGACTCGCTCACCTCCTTTTAAGGCTTCCACCGTAACGCCTGTAATCCAAAAATATTAAAACCACTTTGCTACCGCTGGTCTCGAACCTGTGCCCTCCATGGTGCTACTTCCAAATTTCTTAAACAAATGATGAAGCCACTTTGCCAACTCCTTCTTGTGTCTTAAACTCCATAAATTTATTTTAAGGCCTTCTTGCCCTATTTCCCTTTTACACTAAAAATCTAAAATTTTCCAAAGCCTTCTCCTTTCATCAAGCATTCTTAAATCCTCTAAACACATCCAAGCACACCCAAAAACCTTCCAACACCTAAGTTATACTCAAACCGTGATAGCCCCTAAACCTTGATGTTACAAAGGTGCTACAAAATTAATCAGATCTTCACTATTTGAAGTTTAATCAATTATGCAAAACCAATAAAAGCAGTGTAAGGAATATAGAAAATTATATTATCATTGTAAAATTGCTTTTTTAATTCATATTAAATGAATATTAGGAGCCAATTTTTTCAAAATCAATTATTTCAAAATATATGATAGGTAAGTGTTGGTTTTCTTTAAATATATTTAGAAAATGTCACACCTTAAAAAGTCCGACTAGAAGTAGGAAAAAGAAAAGAATAAAAAATCACGTGATTAAGTGAAAGAAAAGAAAGTACAATTTTAGAAAATCCGGTAAGAGAAATACGGTTGTAGAGAGCAAAGAATTAGAACTTCTGATTAGCTTAGTGAGATTAGAATTGAAATTGAGGATCAAATTGAAGCAATTATTTCAATTGAAATCGAGAAATTCGATTTCTTAAAACAAGTCGCTAGAAATTAGACTATGTTAAAGATTTAATTTCATGCATGTTGATATTAATTAATTTCATGCATGTTAATAATTTATTTAATCTTCTTACTTATTTGTTTATTCAATTTTATTATGTTTATAATTGAATTTAAATTATGTTAGTACTTTTGAGTATATATTACTCAACAGACATAGCTATATTTATTTTTGCAACGTAGTCCTGATGGGAGCCGAGTAAATACATGGTCAAGCATCCATTTTCTCTAGCTCAACTCGAGAGCCATTTTGTCGCTATTTTGTATGTTGAGTCTTACTGTATGTAACTAGGTTGGTAAACTTGTTACTTGAGTAATTTTAAGAACTTTCTGTGACTTGAGTCTTATGTTTTTTTCTTTTAATCTACCTATTGCAAATTTTCCTTAGCTCTGCATGATTTGTGTTTAATTGATCCCTTTGTGATAAGATCTCAAACACCCCAAACCCGACCCACGAGCTTTGACCAGATTTGTATGTTCTCAAGAAAATTTGTTTCAAATTCTTTTGTTACTTAGAGAAAACTTGTGCGTATTTTTAAAAATAATGTTTTGGGTTGGGCTTGAGTTAAAACCCATTTATCTTATTTTGAAATCCATTTAAGTAAGGTGACAAAACAATTAGGTTTATTTTTAAAGAAATAAATTCTAACTTAACTTTAATTGAAAATAATTGTGAACGAGTAATTAAAAATAAAGGTAAAGAATGTAACTTATGGCCTTATTACATCAAGTAAAACCCCAAAATAAAATTCAAAAAATACTTAAATAAAAATAAAATGTCCAAATAAAATTCTCACGAGCATGGCCATCCCTAAGCTTCACTAACCCGACCTTGGCCCATTATTGATTGTCACCCTAAAAATAGTCCCATTAAATGGGGTGAGTCAACAGACTCAATGTGTACACAACACTAAATTTCTATAGATCGCATACATTTTCATACCAAATACTTATTCATATAATGTATAAAAATGATGATGCAACCCAAACCCAAAACCTAGGTGCCATCCGCTACACACCCCTTACCTACCAATCACACCGTGGGGACTACTAAGTCAACCCTCCTCCGCTTACACACCATCGAAGGCAACATCGCAGCTTGACGTGCTCATCGCCTATTTAAAATTTGTGGCATAGCCACGTGATAATTGTGTCATGAGACACCATATTCGGGATAATGTAACCGGTTACCACATTCGGGATATAATGTGACCAAGTCACCACATTCGTGATAATGTGACCAAGTCACCACATTCACTTCCTTTCTCATATAACCCGAATGCCCCATATTATTCATATTATGCATATCATACTTAAATTCACATTCATGTCACTTTTCACATGTTAAATATAACATATTTCAGAATCCCGTAGGAGTAGGAAACGACTGAGTACTTTGTACCATAACATGGTACATTAGCCACATTCTTATATTTTCATATTAGAACATATAACAAGTTTAAGCCATACATCGTATTAAAAGATAGTGTGGGGTACACACCGATTCGCTTAGAAATTTTTTGAGATCCCGAAAGCTTGATCTAATGCTTAGATCCCTAACCCCTACATTTGATTTATCACTTATTACCTTAATAAAAAGCCATTCGCCAAAATTCCAAATCCTAGTAGGATTAGTATTCTTACCTTGTTTGTCGATTTGATTAATAGTCAATCCCAAATCAGAGTATTCCTTCCTTAAAATCCGCTTAGCCACCAAATCATTTAACTATGTCATTTTTGGCTTTTGAATAAATAGGAATAGCATAAATACCAAAAATATAAGCCTTGGCCGAATACTTACCTTGTGGATTCTAAAATCCCGAATTGATCCTTTGCTTCCTTAATGTCATTCTAAATATCTATACGCATATGTTAGATTTTAGTCTAACTTGAAATCATACTTATGGCCTATGCAATGAATATCACTTTATTGTCTTACCTTGATACCTTAAATCCCTAAAATCCTTCCTACAGCTTGACTTGAGATAGATCCCCTAAAGAGTTCTTCATATTTTGGCCAAAATACAATATGAGAGATTAATCTCCAAATTTCTACACAGCTTAAAAAGAAAAAGAATGGAAACCTAGTCTAGATCTTACCCTTACTTGAGAAATCGGCAACACCCTTCTCACACAATCAAAGATTCGACTTTGGCTTTAGTGAACAATCACCAGGTTCCAACAAATACTTAGTTTCGGCTTGACAAAAGAAGAAAAAGAAAAGAAGAGAGGAGAGCACTAAGAATCTGGCAGAGAGAAGAGGAGGAAGAAAAAATTGATGAGTAGCCCTCCTTCCTTCCTTTTTTATAGCCTAAATTATCATCTAAGGAATCCATTATTTAGCCACCACTCATCTTATTTGATAGCTTTATCTCTTTAATTTAAAATAATTAGAGAATAACTTTATTATCATTTGAAAATAATCCAATTAAAAATCCCTTATTTATCACCTTATTAATCGAATATTAAAGAGAATAAAACTCCTCCCTCTAGAAGGCTTGTGCCGGCTCCACCTCGTTGTTTCTAGAAGCAAAAATAAAACTTCTTTTATTTGCTTCCCAAGTGACTAACTCGTGCCCATTCCCTTGCATATGGCGCCATTTCCATAGGCCCTAAGTGGCATCTTCGTGCCACTTTTCCAAGCCTGCTTTGTGTGTCAAATTTCACAAACTTTTTCTTTTAAGGCCACCTTGCCTTAATTTCCTTTAAATCTTAAGACTCGACATTTCTAAGTCATTTCTAAGTTTCCAAAAATTTTGCTCACTCCTCACAACTTGACATTTTCTTACATTTCCAAGTTTCCTGTAAATGTTCACTTTCCATTTTTAAACTTAACATTTCCACACATTTTCGTGTTTCCAAAATGTTCATTTCCAAGTCATTTCCATTCATTTTCGGTTTCCAAAAATGTTCAAAATTGATTCATAATACTTAAGACATGTCATTTCATACAATTAAACCGAAAATGCATAGTGCCCTTTCCGGTGATGTTACGATCTCATGCTGATTGCTTAAGCAAGATGCTTGATTGTCAAATAAAATGAGTCTCTTTCTAGAATTATTTTGTTTGTGTTTTCTGCTTAATTTACTCGATACCTTTTAAGAAGTTCGTAATGGACTTTGAATTCAAGCACTCAAGCTACTATTGCTTGAATCCATTTGACATTCTCTGCTTTCGTTGGAACACATGTGGGAAGACCGTGAATGGACAAATATGTAATGTTGTGATAGTAAATGGAATTGCTTCTACTTTTGACAAGCCAAAGTGTCAAAATTTTTCTCTACTTTATGTTAGATGTTACATGAACTATGTGCTATATAGAAGATTAAGTGGTAGTGGCACATTTATGTTATATTCTCATTGAAAATTTTAAAACTTGCTAAAAACCCGATTGATGAGGATCGTGTTGTAAAATGCTTTGCTTGAAAATAAGATAAGAAATTTTGAACACCCTACACCCGCCCACGAGCCTGAACCTGATCCTGCATGTTCCTTAAGTAAACTCGTAACATCCCAAAATAGGGTTATTTGTGATTGAATTATTTTTCTTGTGTTTGAATTTCGTGATATTATTTGTGATGTTATAAGGCTTAATTAGGGTCTTCAAGAAGTTTCTGGCTTAGTAGAATAATTTTTAGTTTGGCTTATTTAATGAAGTGGATTATGTGAGCTTAGCACTTAAGTTAATTTAAGTAGCAATAAGTGACATAAGTTGAGTGCATGGCAAGTTGGTAGTGACGCATGGAGTTTAGCTTGGGGAGTGGTTCAACTCTTTAGTAAGCATTTAGAGAACTTTTATTTTTATATTTTTATGGTAAGTGTCACAAGGATAATTAAGGTAAGTGTTGACTATATTATTTTTGGTTAGTAGACTATAGGTTTAAGGCAAGTATTAACTTATGGAAGGGAATCAAGTAATTAAGGAAAATATGGAGACATGGGGCTAGTATCAAGGATTATGTTTTGGAAACAAATTCATGGCCTTTATGCCATGAACTTGACGGCAATGTGGCTAGAGGGGAGTTTTGGCCTAATATGCTAGTGTTGGTAAGGCTTAGGAATTCTTTTGGTCATTTCTTTCATTTGGTGCAAAAGTTGTAAAACAATTCTCTCTCAAACTCTTTTCTTTCTAGCCGAATTTTACCATTTGCTAAGTTTCTAATACTTTTTGACCATTTGGTCATTTTATGCTCAATTTTTATTTTCTTTTCTTCATCTCAATCTCTCAAAACCAAACCTTCATCAACTTTTTTTGTTCTCCCATTTGTTTTGATTAAACATCAAAACCTCCTATACTTACTTCTGCCAAACTCTATTCTTTTCCTATTCTTTTCTTTTTGTCATAAAACCGAATATACCTCTTGTTGTGCCGTAAAATATTCTTTCTCCTATCTTGATCAACTTTAGCCTAATATTGAAGGTAAGATAGTTATCATCTGGACTTCTAGAAATCGGTTTTGGTAAGGTGGTAAGGTTTATTTCAAGGATTATTATTTTAAGTTTTGCTTAAGTTTCAAGGCTAATAAACCTTATTGATGATGGTTGATTGGTGGAAGTGAGGCCGATTCTTTTAGGAGTGTGTTGGATAAGTGTTCAAGGCTTTGGTAAGATTTTAGGTTCACAAGGAACCCTTCTCAATTATTTTGGTTTGGCCGAATAGGCCATGGTTCTAATATTCATTTTTTGGGCGAATATAGTGGCAAGAATATTTGTGTGGCCGATTTGTCTATTCGGGATTTAGAACTCTTTTTGGTGCTGTGTGTGTACATACACATTTTATGACTTTTTAATATGCTATGTTATTTTATGTCTAATCAATTTGTGTAGATATGGATGTAATACCTTCATGGTATTAACAAGGATTCTGTAAGTTTTTGTGACTATGAGATTATTATTTGATGCTTTTGGGAAGCATGACACATTTGGTATGTGTATTATTTATTTATGGCATTGATAAAATATACAAATGATGTTAAATTAAATTTTAGCATGATTTCTGTAAAAGCATGTATTTGATTGATATGGGTTGATGAGAGGAGGGGGCAAAGTGATATTCGTGTCGCATTTGACACCAGTTGTTTTGGTAACACATCGTGACTACTTGGCCACCAGAGGTTTGGTACCTCCGCAGGTTTGGCACCTCATAGCGACTTTGTCCTCGTGGTTAATTCCACCGGGTTGGCCCCACTTTGAGATATGGGATTGTCTCCGCTGATTTGGTATCACACGCATGGGTTGGCCCCATCATCTATTTTGTGACTTTGGCCACCGTGTTGTTTTGGTAACACAATAGTGTCTTCGGACACCAGTGATTTGGTATCACAAATGTGACTATATGTCACCAGTGTTTTGGTAACACAATTGTGTCTTTGGACACCAGTGGTTTGGCACCACCAGTGGTTTGGTACCACACGGGGTAGAGAAAGGCGTTTGGATGGTTAGGTTGGGTGCATTTAAACTTATGCATGTTAATTGGTTATAATTTGTGTATGTTATTGCACTAAACCGGGGAAGGGTTACACATTGAGTCTTGGTGACTCACCTTCTCCTTTAATTTTTCAGTGATTCGTAGATCATGGTGAGGAGCCGGATGGACTCGAGGTGGCCATGCAGAGGAGACTTTTTAATAAATAAATTTTGGATTTTAACTATTTTTCTTTTGGGTTTATGTTTGTAATAAGGCCTCCTAGAATTATTTTATTATTGATGCGTGTTTTGAATATTTGGTTTAAACTACTTGATGATGTTAAAACGGATGCACATGTTTTTCTCAAATTAAACGTGAAAATGTTTTAAAGTACCAACGGTACTCAAATTTTTAAACAACTCGACTCAACAAATATTTTTAAGTTTGGTTTTTAACAAAGAAAATTTTAATAGCTATGAAAGGCAATTTGACTTAGTTTTAAATGGTTTTCAAAAATGTTTTCTCAGAGCAAACCAAATTCGGTCTTATGGTTTGGGCCTGGTTTGGGGTGTTACAAAATTGGCATCAGAGCCTCAGCTCAAAGCTCCTACTCATGGGGCCCAAGGCCCAAAAATGTTTTAGTAGGTCTATTTGAAATATTTTGGTTTTGAATTAGCATGGCACCGAGTCTCCTGCACCAACCTCGCCCAAGTAAGTATCTCCGATTTTTATGAATTATATTCAGTAGAAGGGTAGGAAGCATGGGACGAGATAGTGATAGTATTTTAAACTTTAGGACTAGTTTACTCCAAACAAAGACATAAGACTTTAATGGCCTAATTAAAACCAACCCGTGACCAAGTTGTCGAAAGTTAGTGTGGTAACCTTGGTGCGCATGTTCAGGATTGATCCTAAGAGCTTGGTATTTAAGCAGCCCTCGTGGACTCACCTCCTTCTTCACGAGATTCCTACCTGGTGCGTAGCTTGCTTCATCCTAACCGAGAGGACTCTTGGCCATAGCAAAACCCTAAATAAAACCCGAAAAGGGACTAGCCATGTTTTAAGGAAAACTTCGATTTTTTAAAATTTTAAATTATCTCTTTTTAGATAGTAGGACAAATTCAACGATGAAAATTTTCAAAATATTTTCTGCTTACTAAAATTACCAAAATGCCCCTAGTGGCAAAATTACGAAAAATACCTTGGTTTCTAAAATTTCCATATTACCCCAATTTTGGTCAAATTTTTATTTTACAAAAGTACTCAAAAATGTTGTATTCCAAAATAATACCTTGACTTTGAAATTTACAAAATTACCCTCGATTGACAAAATTACCAAAATACTTTCTGTTTCCAAAATTTTGCTATATCTTCAAATTGAGAATTTCTTGAAAATACTCTCAATTTTAGAAATTTCAAAATATCTCGATTTATTAGAGTTTTAAAATTTTCTTCTGTTTATTACAAAAATACCTCAGAGGAAAATGACTAAAATACTCGGTTAGAAACTGACGTAAATGCCCAAGAGTGCATAGGTATGAAAGGTATAGGAATGGATATACTTTTCTCGTGTATACTAGGATAGAAGACCTAAAACCTTGTTTGATCGAAAGAATCTCTATTAAACTCTTTTCATAAAATTTCTTCATGATAATCAAGTGAAACATGTACTAATTCATAAAATTTCCTAATCGATTAAAGCGCGATAGTTAGAATGAGCTTTAGAGGACGGGTCGCCGTGGACGCGAAGGGGTAGGATGGCCGTGACGGAACTCCGCGGGTCGGGTCGTGGATCTCGAGAACAGATACCGCCACCCCCACCCCAACCTTGGAGCCAAGAGCAGATCGACGGGTGACGACGCCAGGTCACAAGCGATGCTATGGGTTCCGGAAAGGGTAAATGGAATTGAGGAGGTGGAGGAGCTCAAAAGTCGGGCTCTCGAGAGACTTAGAGCTAACAGAGCCGAATTTTTCCGAGAGGTGTCCGGTGCAGCGCCCAATATGGCCGAGTATTGGCTAGAATCGACCAAAGAATCATGGATGAGATAGATTTGACAAACGAGGAGAAGCCGAAAGGAGTGGTGTCGCTCTCAAAGATGAGTCATATCGTTGGTGGCTCACGGCTCGAGATGGTGCTACGCAGATGATCTCACTTGGGAGTATTTTAAGAATTCAGATAAGAAAAAGTATGTTGGCTCAAGCTTATATTGATGCTCAAAGGAAAGCTTTTCCGGGTTAGTACAAGGAAGTAAACTGCGGCTCTGAATATGAAGCGGAATTTCTAAGGTCGAGTCGTTATGCTGTGGAATAGTGGCATCGAGCATGATCGCTGTGTTCGCTTTGAAGACGGACTTAGAGACGAAAGTTAAGGTTGCTGATTGCCCGCGAAGAGGAGCGTGAATTTGCTGTCTTGGTGGAGAAGGCCAAGGTAGCCGAAGGAGTCAAGGAGTCCGCGAAGCAAAGTTATGATAGGAGCAAGCTGAAGAGAGGCTTTGGATCGTCTGGGTCAGATGGTAATGTTCAGAAAAGGTTTAGGCAGAGTGGGTCAATCAGGTGAAGGTCCACAATTGTTAATCGAGACCGCCCAAAGGTAAACCGCAGTGGAAAGTTTCATTGGGGTGAATGTTGGACCGAGGGAAAGGATGTTTCGAGTGTGGTTCGCTAGAACATCGTGTGAGGGACTGTCCGCGTAAGCAAGCTAGAAATCAGTCTGAAGGTCAAGGTCGTGCTCAGTTCAGAAAGGAGAGACCAGCACCGCCGAGAGGTCGTGGTAATGGTAGAGGTGGTTTTGGCTCTAGTGGAGGTCGCGAGCACCGGCAGAGGTATGGGTAACACGAGGCTAGGCACTGGTTTGGTGTGGCGTCGCGAGGCGTCATGAGAAAGGGACGCACCGGACATCATAACCAGACGCTTTTAATATTTGGTGTTCCATATAACGCCTTGATAGATGTGGGTTCGACACATTCTTACGCTGCTAGTAGCATAGTTGAGACCATGAGTTTAGTTTCAGATCGCTTCTAGGAGGATGACCGCATTTAGTCCTCTAGGTCACTCAGAGTAGTAGACAAGTCAGATAGGAATGTACCCCTAGAATTCCAAGCGGTAGTGTTTGTAGCCGATCCGATGGAAATGCTGCTTAAGGAGTTCGATCGATTCTTGGGATGGATTGGTTGGTCAAGTACCAAGCAAGTTTGGATTGTGCCGCTAAGCATATGATTTTGAAGACGGTTGAAGGTGAAGAAGTGGTCATGATAGGTAATAGGAGAGATTATCTATCCAACGTGGTATCCGCTACCAAAGTCAGAAAGATGGTCAAGAAGGGCTGTGAGGCGCTCAGAGTTCATGTGTGTGCTTTGGAAGCCAAGGAGTCTTCGTGGGGAATGTTCAAATCAGAAGGAATTTGTCGACGATTTCAAGAACTTCCCGGATTGCCTCCGATCGCGGAGGTCGAATTCAGATAGATTTGTTATTCGAACGCGCGCCGCAGGTTCATAGCTTCAGATAGAATGGCAATCAATGAATTGTTGAAATTGAAGGCTCGGGATTCAAGAGTTGTTGGATCGAGGTTTCATTCGACCAAGTGTTTCACCGCGGGAGCTTACTGTATTTTTATCAAGAAGAAGGATGGTGCGACGCGGATGTGTATAGATCATCGCTAGCTTGAATAAGTCGACGATCAAAACAAGTATCCTTTGCCGAGGATAGATGACTTGTTTGATCACCTTAAAGGGGTCGCGCGTTTTTCTAAGATTGATCTAAGGTCCGATATCATCACCGAAGGTGAAAGAGGTCGATATCCATAAGACGCATTTCGCACTCTGTGATGGACACTACGAAGTTCCCGTGATGCCGCTTGGTTTGACTAATGCACCAAAGAAATTTTCAAGGACATGATGAATAGTGGTATTTCAAAGCAGCTTTTGGATCGCTTTGTTGTGGTCTTTATAGATGATATTTTGTGTACTCAAGTCGTAAGAGGAGCATGATGTGCATTTATGCGAGTGGTGTTACAGATTCTCGAGGAAAAGCAAACAGATGCTAAATTTAGCAAGTGCGACTCGCTTAGGAGGTGACTTTCTGGGTCACGTTGTTTCACCAGAGAGGATTAGAGAGTGATCCTCGAAAGATTGAGGCAGTTGTTGGATTGGGAGCCGCCTAAGTCCTGTGGCTGAAATTCGAGTTTTCTAGGTCTAATGGTATTACCAAGATTTGTGGAAGGATTTTTTTGATCGCCGCACCGATGACCAAGTTGTTGAGGAAAGGAGTTCCATTTGTGTGGACCGAGGAGCAAAGAAAGAAGTTTCACAAATTGAAGAGGATTCGATCAAGCTCCGCTTTGATTCAACTCGAGGCGTGCAAGGAATTACTGCTTATTGCGATGCATCACATATTGGTTTGGGATGTGTGCCGATGCAAGACGGGAAGGTAGTGGCTTATGCATCTCTGGCAGCTGAGACCGCATGAGGCTAATTATCCGACTCATGACTTGGAGTTGGCGGTCAGAGTCTTCGCTTTGAAGATATGGAGGCACTACTTGTAACGAGAGAAGTCGATAGTCTACACGATCATAAAATCAAGTATCTCTTGACTCGTATGATTTGAATTTGAGGCAACAGAGATGGATTGAGTCGCTGAAGGATTACGATCGCTCGATCGAGTATCATCCCCGTAAAGCTAACGTGGTGGCGCACGCATTGAGCCGTAAGGTTGTATCGGATTTAAGATCGATGTTTGCTCGACTTAGTCCGCTCGATGATGGGAGTCTTTTGGCGTAATTACAAGTCGTTTCGACTTGGTTAGATCGACAAGAAGAAGCAACCAGAGGATGATGGTCCAATGATCTGAGGTTGCAAGTTTTGAATGGTGGATTAGAGGATTTTAGTCCGCCCAGTTGATGGAGTTTTGTGCTTTAAAGCGGAGAGCTTGTATGCCTAAGGATGTGGAGTTGAGACAAAGGATTCTTCGACGCATATAGCAGCTTCATATGCTATGCATCCCGAGGTAGCAAGATGTATCGGATTTGAGAGAGCAATTTTGGTGGCTGTGTCCAAGAAGAAGTAATCGAAGTTCGTGGGTAAGTGTCCGACGTGTCAACTAGTTAAGGTCGAACATCGCTACTATCCGGGTTACTTCACCGTGAAGATTCCTCGTTGGAAGTGGAGAGGATCACCATGGACTTTGTCGCTGGTTTACCTCTTACGCCTAGTAAGAAGGATTCTGCTTGGGTGATTGTGATCGTTCGACTAAGTCACGATTTCATACCGTAAGAGTAGATTATACGCCTGCAGGCTAGCTAAGTTATATGTAGCCGAGATAGTGAGATTGCATGGTGTGCCAAGATCGATTATCTCGTGGATAGGATCCGAGGTATACATCAAGGTTTTGGAGAGCTTTGCATCAAGCCTTGGGAACGAGATTGATTTCAAAGATGCCTTTTCATCCGCAATCCGACTGACAACCGGAGAGAGTGATTCAGATCTTAGAAGATATGCTCGAGGTTGCGCTCGATTTCAAAGGGCGCTTGGGAGAAGTATCTACTGTTGGCGGAATTCGCTTATAATAATAGTTATCGTTTAGTATCCAAATGGCTCCATATGAAGTAATCAGATAGATTTAAAATGCCGTGCACTCCTACGTGTTGACTCGAACTAGGTGAACGATATGTTTTGGGTCCAGAGTTGGTGATCAAATCGAGGACAAAGTTAAGGTAATTCGCTCGTTCTCAAGGAAGCGCTTGATAGATGTAAGTCTTACGCCGATCTCAAGCGCAAGGAGATGGAATACGAGGTAGAGATAAAGTCTTTCTCAAGGTGTCGCTTGGAAGAAGGTGTTGCGCTTTGGGCTAAAAGGGAAGTGCTTCCAAGGTTCATCGCCCGATAATCGTGGTTGAAGCTTAATAGACCTGTGAGCTTATCACCGAGTCACGGCAGAGTTGAATCATATTCACGATGTCTTCCATGTGTCGATGCTTAGACGATATAGGTCGGATCCATCGCACGCCGTGCCGAAGAGCGTAGATTGAGGTTAACTCCGACTTATCATTCGAGGAGGAACCAGCTCGATCCTAGATCGTGATGTCAAGGTTCTCGCTAAGGAAGTCAAGATTTTAGTGAAAGTACTATGGCGAAACCATGGTACTGAGGAAGCGACGTGGGGAACCCGAGGATGTGATGAGGCAAAGAATATCCCCATCTTTTTCGATCGTAATTTCGAGGTCTAAATTATTTTAAGGGGGTAGAATCAGAACATCCCAAAATAGGGGTTATTTGTGATTGAATTATTTTTCTTGTGTTTGAATTTCGTGATATTATTTGTGATGTTATAAGGCTTAATTAGGGTCTTCAAGAAGCTCTGGCTTAGTAGAATAATTTTTAGTTTGGCTTATTTAATGAAGTGGATTATGTGAGCTTAGCACTTAAGTTAATTTAAGTAGCAATAAGTGACATAAGTTGAGTGCATGGCAAGTTGGTAGTGACGCATGGAGTTTAGCTTGAGGGGAGTGGTTCAATCCCTTAGTAAGCATTTAGAGAACTTTTATTTTTATATTTTTATGGTAAGTGTCGCCAAGGATAATTAAGGTAAGTGTTGACTATATTATTTTTGGTTAGTAGACTATAGGTTTAAGGCAAGTATTAACTTATGGAAGGGAATCAAGTAATTAAGGAAAATATGGAGACATGGGGCTAGTATCAAGGATTATGTTTTGGAAACAAATTCATGGCCTTTATGCCATGAACTTGACGGCAATGTGGCTAGAGGGGAGTTTTGGCCTAATATGCTAGTGTTGGTAAGGCTTAGGAATTCTTTTTGGTCATTTCTTTCATTTGGTGCAAAAGTTGCAAAACAATTCTCTCTCAAACTCTTTTCTTTCTAATTAATTTTACCATTTGCTAAGCCTAATACTTTTTGACCATTTGGTCATTTTATGCTCAATTTTTATTTTCTTTTCTTCATCTCAATCTCTCAAAACCAAACCTTCATCAAACTTTTTGTTCTCCCATTTGTTTTGATTAAACATCAAAAACCCCTATACTTACTTCTTGCCAAACTCTATTCTTTTCCTATTCTTTTCTTTTTGTCATAAAACCGAATATACCTCTTGTTGTGCCGAAAATATTCTTCTCCTATCTTGATCAACTTTAGCCGAATATTGAAGGTAAGATAGTTATCATCTGGACTTCTAGAAATCGGCTTTGGTAAGGTGGTAAGGTTTATTTCAAGGATTATTATTTTAAGTTTCGCTTAAGCCAAGGCTAATAAACCTTATTGATGATGGTTGATTGTAGGGAAGTGAGGCCGATTCTTTTTGGAGTGTGTTGGATAAGTGTTCAAGGCTTTGGGTAAGATTTTAGGTTCACAAGGAACCCTTCTCAATTATTTTGGTTTGGCCAATAGGCCATGGTTCTAATATTCATTTTTTGGCCGAATATAGGTGGCAAGAATATTTGTGTGGCCGATTTGTCTATTCGGATTTAGAACTCTTTTGGTGTGTGTGTGTACATACACATTTTATGACTTTTTAATATGCTATGTTATTTTATGTCTAATCAATTTGTGTAGATATGGATGTAATACCTTCATGGTATTAACAAGGATCTGTAAGTTTTTGTGACTATGAGATTATTATTTGATGCTTTTGGGAAGCATGACACATTTGGTATGTGTATTATTGATTTATGGCATTGATAAAATATACAAATGATGTTAAATTAAATTTTAGCATGATTTTGAAAAGCATGTATTTGATTGATATGGGTTGATGAGAGGAGGGGGCAAAGGATATTCGTGTCGATTTTAATGACACCAAGTTGTTTTGGTAACACATCGTGACTACTGGCCACCGTGAGGTTTGGTACTCCGCAGGTTTGGCACCTCATAGCTGACTTCTTGTCCCCTCGTGGTTAATTCCACCGTGGGTTGGCCCCACTTTGAGATATGGGATTGTCCACAGCTGATTTGGTATCACACGATGGGTTGGCCCCATCATCTATTTTGTGACTTCGGTCACCAGTGTTTTGGTAACACAATAGTGTCTTCGGACACCAGTGATTTGGTATCACAAATGTGACTATATGTCACCAGTGTTTTGGTAACACAATTGTGTCTTTGGACACCAGTGGTTTGGCACCACCAGTGGTTTGGTACCACACGGGGTAGAGAAAGGCGTTTGGATGGTTAGGGTTGGTGCATTTAAACTTATGCATGTTAATTGGTTATAATTTGTGTATGTTATTGCACTAAACCGGGGAAGGGTTACACATTGAGTCTTGGTGACTCACCTTCTCCTTTAATTTTTCAGTGATTCGTAGATCGCGGGTGAGGAGCCGGATGGACTCGAGGTGGCCATGCAGAGGAGACTTTTAATAAATAAATTTTGGATTTTAACTATTTTTCTTTGGGTTTATGTTTGTAATAAGGCCTCCTAGAATTATTTTATTATTGTCGTTGTTTTGAATATTTGGTTTAAACTACTTGATGATGTTAAAACGGATGCACATGTTTTTTCTCAAATTAAACGCAAAATGTTTTAAAGTACCAACGGTACTTCAAATTTTTAAACAACCCGACTCTAACAAATATTTTTAAGTTTGGTTTTTAACAAAGAAAATTTTAATAGCTATGAAAGGCAATTTGACTAAGTTTTAAATGGTTTTCAAAAATGTTTTCTCTCAGAGCAAACCAAATTGGTCTTATGGTTTGGGCCAGTTTGGGGTGTTACAAAACCGGTTTCAAAGTTCTTGTTACTTAGAGAAAATTTGTGTAATCTTCCAAAAATATTTTGCTTTGGGTTGGGCTTAGGTTGGAAACCCATTTATTTTATTTGAAAATCCAATTAATTAAGGTGACAAAACGATTTAGGGCTTATTATTAAGGAAATAAATTCTACTTAACATTAATTGAAAATAATTCAAACATGGTAATTAAAAATAAAAATAAAGAAAACGAATCGATGGCCTTATTACATCAAGTAAAATCCCTAATGTAATTTAAAGTACTTAAATAAAATTTAAATGTCCATATTGAAGAAAACTTCTGTTCGAGCATGGCCATCCTAAGCTTCTCACAACCCGGCCCATTATTGATCGCCACCAAAAATAGTCCCACAATGGGGTGAGTCAATGCACTCAATGTGTACACAATACTAACATTCAATGTGATCAGCATACATGTTCATATCAATTACTTATTCATATAAAAATGAAGATGCAACCCAAACCCAAACCTATTTCTCCATCCGCTACACACCCTCGCACTCGCCGGGCCATACACCGTGGGGACTACTAAGTCGACTCCTCCATCCGCTACACACCATTGAAGGCTGGCCGCACTCAACGTGCTCATCGCCCATATAAAATTCGTGGCATAGCCACTCGTGATAATTGTGTCATTAGACACCACATTCAGATAATGTAACCGGTTACCATATTCGGATAATGTGACCGTAGTCACCACATTCGATAGTGAGACCAAGTCATCACCTTCACTTCCCTTTCTCAAATAACCTCAATGCCCCATATTTTACATCATGCATAACATACTTAAATACACATTCATATTACTTTTCACATGTTAAAATATAACATATTTCGTAATCCTAGCAGAGTAGGAAACGCACTGAGTACTTTGTACCACATTAGGTACTTTTAGCCATATTCACATTCTTATACATTCATATATTAAATATTTGCCATATAACGTATTGAAAGTTAGTGTGGGTACACACTGATTCCTTTAATGGAGTCCTTGAAATCCCAAGAACGATCTACGTACTAGATCTTTAATGCCTATTATTCAATTAACATGGTAATCTTTAGAAAAGGCCTATTTGGCTATAAACCAAATCCTAGTAGGATTTGTATTCTTAAGACTTACCTTGTCGTCTGCTTTTGAGAATTAATCAAATCCCAAAGACTTGTGTTCTTCTCCCTTGAAATCGGCTAGCCACCAAACATGTAATTATGTCATCACTTTTGAATAAATGGGAAATAATTCTAGATGCCAAAAATAAGTCTTGGCCGATGGGATCTATGCACTTACCTTAAAATTTCCAAATCTCAAAGTATTCCTTGCCTTGTATGTCTATCGTAAATCCCTATAACTTCATGTCGATTAAATTTAATATTAAGGCATAAAACATAACCCTTGACCGAATATTCATATTTCTTACCTTAGATCTTTAGAAATCCCGAAACTTTGTTGAACTTCTCCTTGTAGTCAACAACCACTAGATCCCGAAGAAAACCTTCCAAATTTTTGGCCATGGAGTTTTAAAGAAGTTAGATTCCTATCTTGTGGCTAGAGAGATTGAAAATCAAATAATAGTTGATCTTATCTTTACACCGCACTGATTCCACACCCTTTGTTTGAAGCCACAAAGATTCAAATGCTATGGATCTCTAGACAGATCAAAGGGGTTTGACAATAGAAAAGAAAAGAAGAAGAAAAGATGAATTTTTGCTTAAGGAAAATTTCGGCAGAGAAAGAGAGAGCTAGGGAATTTTCGACAGAGAGAATAGAGAAGGAGAATGAGTGAATAACCTTAGTTCTCCTCCCTGTACCGAAATTAATAGGCCAAGAATCCTTTGTTTGGCCACCACTCTTCTTATGTGATAATATTATCTTTTAATTATCACTTTCTTAAAAGCATTTAATCCAACATTTATCTCTTCAAAATAATTCAAAAATCCTCTCTATTTATCTCATTAATTGTCGAAATTTAAAGGAATAAAACTCCTTTTTCTAAAAGCCTTGTCGCCCACTCTCACCTTTCCTCGAAGCAAAAATAAAACTCCTTTTATTTGCTCCTCAAGTGACTCAAACCTGTGCCCATTCCTTCTGCACATGGCGCCATTTCCACGGGCCCCAAGTGGCATCCTCGTGCCACTTTTTCCAAGCCTGCTTGTGTGTCAAATTTCACAAACCTTTTCTTTTAAGGCCACCTTGCCTTTAATTTCCTTTTAAATCTTAAAACTCTCATTTCTAGGTTATTTCTAAGTTTCCTAAAAATTTTCGATCGCCTCGTTAACTTCACATTTCCTTACATTTCCAAGTTTCAGAATGTTTATTTTCCATTTTTGGATCATTTCCATTTTCATTTCCTAGTTTCCAAAAATGTGTACTTTCTAGGTTTCCAAAATGTTCATGTCCAATGCATTTCTGTGTTTCCAAAATGTTCATTTCCATTTTCATTTCCATGCATTCTAGGTTTCCAAAAATGAAAAAATGTATTCATAAAACTTAAGACATGTCATTTCGCATAATTAAACCTAAAATGCATAAGCCCTTTTCAGATGTTACACACCATCAAGTGCAGCTGGTCGCAATGACGTGTTGCTCATCGCCTATATAAAATTCGTGGCATAGCCACTCGATAATTGTGTCATTAGACACCACATTCGGGATAATGTAACCGGTTACTACATTCGTGATAATGTGACCGTAGTCACCACATTCGTATAGTGAGACCAAGTCATCACCTTCACTTCCCTTTCAAATAAACCTAATGCCCCATATTTTACATCATGCATAACATACTTAAATACACATTCATATTACTTTTCACATGTTAAAATATAACATATTTCGTAATCCTAGCAGTGAGTAGGAAACGCGATTTGAGTACTTTGTACCACATTAGGGTACTTTAGCCATATTCACATTCTTATACATTCATATATTAAATATTTGCCATATAACGATTGAAAGTTAGTGTGGGTACACACCGATTCGCTTAATGGAGTCCTTGAAATCTCAAGAATGATCTACATGCACTAGATCTTTAATGCCTATTATTTAATTAACATGGTAATCTTTAGAAAAGGCCTATTTATTATAAAACCAAATCCTAGTAGGATTTGTATTCTTAAGGGCTTGTCTTTGTCGCCGCTTTGAGAATTAATCAAACCCAAGACTTGTGTTCTTCTCTCCTTGAAATCTGCTAGGCACCAAACATGTAATTATGTCGGCATTTTCGACTTTTTGAATAAATGGGAAATAATTTAGATGCCAAAATAAGTCTTGGCCGATGGGATCTATGCACTTACCTTAAAATTTCCAAATCCCGAAAGTATTCCTTGCCTTGTATGTCCTCACAAAATCCCTATAACTTCATGTCGATTAAATCTAATATTAAGACATAAAACATAACCCTTGACCGAATATTCATATTTCTTACCTTAGATCTTTTAGAAATCCCAAACTTTGTTGAACATCTCCTTGTAGTCAACAACCACTAGATCTCAAGAAAACCTTCCAAATTTTCTCGCCATGGAGTTTTAAAGAAGTTAGATTCCTATCTTGTGGCTAGAGAGACTGAAAATCAAATAATAGCTGATCTTACCTTTACACCACACCAAACGGCACTCCTTTGTTTAAAGCCACAAAGATTCGCTATGGATCTTTAGACAGTGGATCAAACAAAGGTTTGACAATAGAAAAGAAAAGAAGAAGAAAAGATGAATTTTTGCTTAAGGAAAATTTCGGCAGAGAAAGAGAGAGAGCTAGGGAATTTTCGGCAGAGAGAATAGAGAAGGAGAATGAGTGAATAGCCTTAGTTGTCCTCCTTGTGCCGAAATTACTAGGCCAAGAACCCTTTGCTTGGCCACCACTCTTCCTATGTGATAATATTATCTTTAATTATCACTTTGTTAAAAGTATTTAATCCAACATTTATCTCTTCAAAATAATTCAAAAAATCCTCTATTTATCTCATTAATTGCCAAAATTTAAAGTGGAATAAAACTCCCTTTTTCTGTAAGCCTTGCCGCCCACTCTCAACCTTCCGAAGCAAAAAATAAAACTCCTTTTTATTTGTTCCCAAGTGACTCAACCTGTGCCCATTCCTTCTGCACATGGCGCCATTTCCATGGGCCCCAAGTGGCATCCTCTGTGCCACTTTTCCAAGCCTGCTTGTGTGTCAAATTTCACAACTTTTCTTTAAGGCCACCTTGCCTTAATTTCCTTTTAAATCTTAAAACTCATTATTTCTAGGGTCATTTCTAAGTTTCCTAAAATTTTCGATCTACTCATTATCTCTGCCATTTCCTTACATTTCCAAGTTTTAAATGTTTACTTTCCATTTTTGGATAATTTCATTTTCATTTCCTAGTTTCAAAATGTGTACTTTTAGGTTTCCCAAAATGTTCATGTCCAATGCATTTCCTGTGTTTCCAAACTGCTCATTTCATTTTCATTTCCATGCATTCTAGTTTTCAAAATGAAAAAAAATGTATTCATAAAACTTAAGACATGTCATTTGCATAATTAAACCGAAATGCATAGGCCCTTTTCGTGATGTTACAAATTTGGTGGGAGAAAGATGGGAAAAGAGGAATGTGAAGAGAGAAGATGGATTAATTGTCGTCTTGAAATAGTTACAAAGCCACCACTATTGTGTAGCATAATACAAAGTCGTTTTCGAAGTTATAACTGCACTAAATCATATAAGTTGCATTTTATAATAACAGTCCAAGTCAAATACATGGTTTGATTTGGTATATGTAGTTTTAAAAAAATCGGGTCGAGTAACGAGTTTAATATATATAATTTGATCGGGTTTGAAACAAAATTTAAGTCTATTTTTTTGAATAGGCTTGAGTTTACCAAACGGGCCCGATATTTGGTTGGGTTTACTTGAGACCTCTACCGTAGAGGACTAAACTTTTAGCTAAATGGGTAATTTTTTTTTAGTCCCCATACTCTCATTGTAAATACCTTGATTTTGACATTAATCAAACATTGGTTTCGTGACCACAAATCCGAGTCCAAAAAATATTTTAAAATTAATTTTGCTTATTATATGTGAATTTTCTTGTGTTAAATTTTTCGTGTTTTAATTTCGTTGTTTGAGTGTCCGATTAAATAAAATGGCTTAATCGATAAAATGAAAATTGGAAGGTTAGTTGTGAAAGTGCTTAATTGTTGATGTCTTTTAATATGAAGGATTTATGTTGCAAATATCCATTTTATAAGTAGTGGATAGCATTAAGTGAATATATACATTGTAGGAACCCATTTTGCCCGAGTTCGTGAAAACCAAAATGATACAAATTTAAAAATGGTTTCACATATATATATATATATATGTTTTATATGTTAAATTTATAAGTTAAAAATTTATATTAGTAAATAATATATTATAATGTATATATAATAAAACAAACATTAAAAAGCCATTAACATTCTTATTTTACAACCAAACAAAGAAAAGAAAAGAAAGAAACAAGAGCTAGGTATTCTACCATTGTTGAGTTTGATTAAGGTATGTGTCTAGCTCAGCTTTTTGATAATTTTTACGCTTTTGAGATCGTTATATGAAATGTCTAAAACCCATCCTTCAATTTTTTATTTTGATGAATATTTTGAGTTGAGCCATTGATGATAGCTTGTTGTTTGTGTTGTTTGATGATGAAATATGAAATATATGTGTCGATTAACATGTTTTGTCTTTGAATTTTTGATGAATTTGAGCAATTAAGCAAATTGTAAAAAAAAAATTTAAGGGACTAAATGTGAAATAAATGAAATGTATGGACTTGTATGAGCATGGGTAGTATTCTACCCAAGCATACTGTGGTGCAAATTTTGTGTATTTTGTGTTTTGTGCAGTAAGGACTAAATTGTAAAAGTCAAGGAATGTTATGGGAAAATGGTAATTTGCCCATTTATGTGTTTTTAGACTAAATTGAATGGAATGGTGTTTAAATAAACTTAATTTGAATATGTTTAGATCAATAACCAAATAAATCGGATTTGGACCTAGAAAACTTAAAGTAATCGATTAGTCGATTTTACCGTCTCGCCAAAGTCCGAAAGTTAAGTCAATAAGCTTTTAAATGTTGTTATATTTATGAATATATATATTGCTATGTGATAACTTGAATTATTTGATTAAAATTATGCCTCCAGCTCGAATGTAATATTGAGAATTGACTATGTTCCAAGTTTGATTTGATCGTAAATCCGATGTCCGAAAGCCCCGCTCGAACCCCTAGGAATAGTTAGATACGTGATGTCATGACATGCGTGATATCCGATATGTGTTATCGCAAAGACCAGCTGTCCCTAGGACGTTGGCATCGACTTGTGTTTTTACGCAAGACCATGTCGGGACATTGGCATCGCATTTTGATTCGTAAAACCCCGCTCGTGGGACAAGCAGCATCGAGCATGTGATTACATGTAAGACCACATCTAAGACGCTGGGCATTGTACAAGCTTCCGATATTCACAGATCCTTTTAATTCGACCCGTTCAATTGGTATTGTTAAGTGAAGAACCAATGTGAAAATCGAATTAAAAAGGCTTAGGGTATTGTATTTAAACTATGTTATGAAAGTAATGTAAGTTGATTGTTTATTTAATTGTATAATGCTAAAGTTATATATATGTGATCTATGTGTAAGTAATTGATTTCGGTATATCTCTACTAAATGTGATTATTGTGGATCTTAATAGTGAGAATTATATATGTTCATGTGTATATGTACAATTATCCATTTGATATAGGGGACCTCCCAAGCAATTGTGTGACAAAATCGATGGAACATATTTTTCTTACAATTCTCAGTAGCATAGAGGCCTATAAAGGAAATAGCTCTTCTAATACTTTTTCAAAGCGCTTTTCTATTAATCGAAAGTTGTCGTTATTTATCAAAGATTCCAAGTCCAACGCGATGGCGTGTGTGGAAAATCATTTGAGGATCAGAAATCACAAACCAAGCAGACATATGCAAAAATTGAGGTGAAAGTGGTTTTGGATGGGATGATAACATGAAATACATTTGGGTTGTGAAATTTATCGTAAATGCCTCCTACTGGCTTAATAATCTAAATGCCCCAACATGGGTCGACGTTTGTTAAAATGCTTTAGGCAATAATTATTATATCGCTTTTAATGGGCCATTCATTAAAATTATTCAATAGATTAATGGTTGTTATTTATATGTGGATATTTTATGTTATTATATATGTTGCATCTCTACATATTGCATGGGATGGAAATTGAATGAAGAGAGTATAATGTATGTGGTATTGCCACAAATCTCGAGCAATGGCTATGTGCCAACCTCCAAATATGGCTTCTTGTGCCATCGTGATTATGGCTTTGTGCTAAACGATTACCCAAGGTCAGTGTTGATTATATTACCAAGATATGATATTTCTGGTGGCTCACCACAAATATATTATATAAATGGCAAAATTTTGACTATAGAAATTGAGAGAATGGCTGGTGGGTTGACTTTGATCCTCTCACAAGAGAGATTGGTCTGGCCTAGGGGAGAGATTGTGTAACACCTCAAACCCGCTTCATGCTCTTTAAGACCAAATTTGACATGTCACACAAAAATGAACATACATCTAGTCCTTTAAAGTATTTAAAGCAGTAAGGTTTTAAGAAAAAATTTGACATGGAGTTTATTGAAAACAGAGGTTGATTATTATATCAAATAATTTAAGTCGTAAAGAGTTTATGAAAATCGCAACTCGAGAAATTTATTTTGAGAAAAATTAAAAGAGTTTTGAACGATAACTTTTGGAAAATTTGAAGATTAAAGTTAAGAGAATGTAACATCCCCAAACCCGCCCATTCACTAGCTTAATCGAACAAGCTATGTCAAACCGAAAAGACTACTGAAAATCTTCTTCACTTGGTAGATAAAACCTTGAAGAAATTAACTTTTTGAAAGCCTTGTTCATTTATTACCTTATGAAAATCTTTGAAGTTATAAATTAGTTGAATTAGAAAATTTTGTTAAATATATTCTTCATAAATAGGTTACTAGGATTAAAATCATTTTCACATAGCAATTTAATTAAATAAACGAGTAGTTAAAGTAATACCAAAATAATAAACGGCCTTTGCTTAAGCAACCAATACTTGAAATGAAATGCTAGTATCAAAATCAAGTATAAAATATTAAATCATCATCTTCGGCATGGGCCACCTTGTCTCTCCGATCCCGGTCCACTTTATAATAACCCGAATAGCTTAAAGGAAAAGGAGTCACCAAGACTCGCAGGCCACTCCTTTTTTCTGGACAAAGGTAATATCATATAAACATAAACATGATTCACACTACAACACATTCAATTTAAATGCACCCAATCCTAACTATCCAACACCTTTTCTACCCCGTGTGGTACCAAACCACGGTGGTGCGTGGTGCCAAACCACTGTGTCCCAAAGACACAAAATGTGTTACCAAAACACGGTGTCCCAAAGACATGATATCCGTTCAAGACATCCAACACCTTTTCCATCCAAACCACGGTGGTGCCAAACCCAAAGTGTCACACAAAATGGTGTCCAAACACCGTGAAAGACATTATCCAATCAATGGGGCCAACCCATGTGTCCCAAATCACGCAGATACAAATCACCGATGATGGGGCCGGTCACAAATCGTGATAAGTGGGGCCAACCACGGTGCGACAATCCCGTGATAAGTGGGGCCAACCACGGTGGTGTTACCAGAGGACGAGTCGCAATGAGATGCCAAACCTCCGTGTCCCAAAGACACAAATGTGGTACCACTATGGACGAACCACCGTGACCAAGTCACAAATCGATGATGGGGCCAACCCATCGTGTGATACCAAATCACCGGCGCCAATCCTCAATACCGCCGTTTGGCCAACCCATCTGGTGCAAAGAAACCACGGACATTGAGGTGCCAAACCTCCGTGAGGTGCTAAACAAACCTCCGTGTGACCCAAAGTCACAAAGTTGTGTTACCCTACTGCCAAGCACAAAATATCACACCGGTTGTGTTACTAAAACATGCATAACCCGCTCCATGCACAACCCATATATATCGCTCCATGCATTTAACCCATGAAATATACATCATGCTTGTAACAACAACATATTGTTTATCATCCTATCACATACATATTGTTTATCATAGCAACTCAGATTGATATACTATGCTTACCAAAAGCATCAACATGACAACTCATAGCAGATACTGATTACACAATGTGACTTACGAATTCTTTGCCTCATACCTTAATGGCACTTAATCCACCTTTTCATGGAATCAAACAACACACAATATATATAAATAATAACGGCGAAGTGTGCAAATGTACACACCGCAAGCCTGTTAACCAACTAAGACCCTTGATCCTCTTGCTCCTAAAACAAGGCCAACTATGCATTAGACTCATACCATTCGACTATAACCATTTTAAACCAAAAGGGGTTATCGACTCACCTACCATTCGATTGATTTAAAACCCGAATGGTTCCACTTGACAATTTCACGGCCCCCCTAAAACATAAACAATTAGCTAATGCCACGAAACTATGAAGCCAAACGTACACCCCTCCAACCTCTTACCACCACCTACCAATTGCTTACCCAAAGATAATTGCTTTGCTTGCTCGCTTCAAATCCGTGATACCCTATGACAAAACGATTCCAACCAAAGATAATTGCTTTGCTTGCTCGCCATCAAATCCAAAACCCATGACAAAACGATTCACGAATATGCCATCAAACAAACACCAAAACCAACACTTACCCCTTTGAAGATGACGACAGAATAGAAAGAGACCATAAGCATCTTTACCTAAATACCTTCTCCAAAGCTTGAACCAACCGCCCTTCCTTCTTTGTAATGTGGGAAGCATTTCTTGCCGCCCAACACTCCACCTAACACTATCCACAAGAACGAACAGGATGGGGAAAGAAGATTCGGCCTAAGTGAACACTACTAGAAAGAGAGAAGAGAGATTTACCAAGAGATTCTAAAACAAAATGAAACAAAGAAAAGAAAGATACTTTCTTGACAGAGAGAAGGAACATGGAGGAAGGTTTTAGAGTTTAAAACCATGCGCAATAAACTATGAATTTCATTTAGCCAACTTTTGGAAGGTAGTAGGAAAGAATATTCGCTACCAAGAAGATGAAAAAGCCAAGAATTGGCTTCCCCTTGAAATTGGCAAAGCACCCCTTTGAAGCAACATGTCCCACTTTGCACTACAAACCAACCAAATATTTCATACACAACCAACTCTATATCCGAACATCACATCCAAACCAAACACATAGAATAGATACCAAAAATACAACATATAACAAAACAAAGTATCAAGAAACTTACAAAGTCATGGATTGGTCTTTGAGACTCGGGTGCCATACTTCTAAAAGAGATACAAATTTTTCTAAACCATTTTCCAAACCATCCTTTGAAAACATTTTTGAACCCAAACCTATAGCTGAGCTTTTGAACCTAGGCTCTGATACCATAATTGTAACACCCCAAACCTGGCCTAAACATTACAACCGGATCTGGCATGTCACATAAAAGGGTTATTTCAAAACTACGCGTTTATTAAAAATTTCGAGTTTAAATATATATTCGCTTGTTATCCTTTTGTTAACATTTTGGAAAATGGTTATTAAGGGTTTAGGAAATTCCCGTATTGAACATTTAATAATAATAGGCAGTAATCAAATTAAAAGCTAAACCAAATAAAATACCAAAATTAAAGTTATAGTGGCCTTATTACATAACAAAAACCCAAATAAAAATAAGTCCAAATAAAAGAAACGAGTTTACGAGAAAACATTACATGGCCACCACAAGTCCGCCTCAGCTCCCAGATCCACGACCTAATGATTACCTGCAAAATTAAACAAAGGGTGAGTCATCGTGGCTCAGTGTGTAAATTCCAAAACACATAAACGGCTCAGAGCCCACAAATGCATGTTGGGCCTGAGCCCACTCAATGTGGCATAAAAATAAATGAATGCAACATGTCCCAACCCAACCTAGTTTTTCCATCCTCTACACGCCAGCCCGTACCAACCAACACACCATGGGGATTTCTACAATCAACCCTCCATCCGCTTACATGCCGCCTCGATACCATGCCGTGGTGGTTATAACAACGATCACTATGTGATCTTAAGATCCACTGTGGCTTAGCCACCGATCACCATGTGACCTCATAAATCATTTGTGGCAGAGCCACCGATCACTATGTGACCTTATAATCAAATGTGGCAGAGCCACCGATCACTACGTGACCTTATCACTTCCCCTTTATCATCATTCCCATGTCCCATGCACAATATATATATGTTATAATGAATGTAACATTCTAGTAACAAGGCAATAAATCATTACGTACATCCAACTTCATATTAAGTCATTACAGACACGTACCTAGCACTCCCTGCCTTACCCGCAAGGGTATTTCAAATCAGATACACACATTTCTCTCCACTTTTCAAAAGCCCATACCATTAATACTGATTAAAAATAAAGTGTGTTAGGTCTACACACACAATCACGCTAAAACTACCTTTAAGGGTATAACAGTAATTTTACCCACCAAGGGTATTTTCGTAACTTACCTATCGAGGGTATTTCAGTAATTTTGCACCTGCAATGGCCTTTTCGAAGGCCTAATGTCGCCGCGAGTGACTCAGCTACCATTTTCGGTTGTACTAGACTATTGGGCCTAAAACCCGATTTCGACCCATTCGGGCTCACATGCTCGTGTGGCCCACCTAACACAAATCTAGCCACGTATATGAGATACACCTAGTCTAGTTCACTATATACTACACTATCATATATTTTATTCAATTGGGCCTACGGGCCCATTGAGCCTACTTTGGCCCATCGTGGCCCAAGCAGCCTCAAGCCACAAGAATACTTCTGATGGCATCAACTATCGCGTCGAAGCCCCACACGTGCACTCGCACGCTCGTGTGTCTACTATTGCCGTGACTGGCACTTTGGCATTTGCCGCTCTACAACTAGAGTAGAGAGAGTTACACACCTGATAGGAATCTGGTGCTAATCTGCGCTCCGACCACTTCTGTGCCCAAACGCCCACCAAGGTATATTAACTCTCATCCTAGAATGCTCTTTATATAGCTAGCTTCTCACCTTCCTTCTTTGTATCTTTCCGATGTGGGATCCCTTCGTCAGTAGAGTTTAAATTCAACTGAAACTCTTGCCGTCCAATCCGCAAAATAAATACTCCCTTGCTTTTCATGAGATTCGAACCCAGGCTCCCTTGTCACATAATCCACGCCGCTAACCACTTGGCCACAAGCTTCTCTTGTGTTTAAAACCATGCGCAATAAACTATGAATCTATAGCCAACTTCTAAGGTCCGTGTAAAAAGAAACCCAAAATGCAAAAGCCAAGACTTGAATATTGGACCTCCTTCCTTCCTTATGGCGTCACCCCCTTGTCTCTTATGTGGCGTCACTTTGCTACTGCGCCACACACTCCACTTATGTCATTTTCCTCTATATTTTATTCTTAAAGCCTACCTACCAACTCCCAGGGTTTTTTTCACCTAAAACTAAAATTTCCTCAAAGCCAAAGTTTGATCTCGGGACTTCATAGAAGCCCTCTAACCTTCCAAAATCACTTATCTAATAGGTCCAACTTGTATTTAATCCAATCTCTTCTTCTCCAAAAATTTAAACGCTACTACGCTCAAGGCCCATTGGGCCCAATCCTACTAGGCCCAATTTTGGGATGTTACATATCTATTTGAGAAAATGTTTATTCATGTTTTTAGAAATTATAATCCCACTTGAAGTATTTATGTAACATCCCAAAAACGGGGCTATTTGGAAATAAATTATTTTTCTTATGTATGAACTGCTGTGTCATTATTTATGGAATAATAATGATCAATTTAAGGCTTTATGTTGGCTCGATTTGGTAGGAAATTTTAGTTTTTAACTTTTAAGATAGGGAGCCTTAGCAGGAGGGTGTTATAAGAATAAATGGGGATAATTTGGACATAAAGTGAGCCTAGACTAAGTGGCAAAGTAAGCCCACTTAAGAGCTACATGTGACGCCACCAAGGAGCAAGGGAGAGCTTGTGTTCGAGTCATGAAATCCTCTTTTGTTCTTTGTTTGAGGGCACAAGGAGAGAGATTTTCTCTCCTTAATTCTTTTTATTATCTATTTAGATAATAGAGATAATAATGAGGATATTATTATTATGTATAAAAGGTTTATTAATTAGATTTTTACTTGGATAATAAGATATTGTGAGCATTTTAATTGGTTTTTAATTCCTTAATATTAAGAAGATAAATTAAGGATATTACTATTATCATTTTGATAATGTGATAAATGTAGGATAATTGAGGGGATTATTAGATTAAAAAGGCTATTGGATATTGGTTGGATTATCAAAGGATTTATGGGATTAATTCAAAATTTATTTGAATTAATTAGAAGTGGTGGACGGCAAGTCTATAAATACATTAGTTGACCCCTTGTTTTTCTTTTCTCCAATTTTTGCTAAGTGCCGAATTTGCTAAGTCTCTTCTTCTCAATTTTCTGGCTAGCAATCACCTATTACATTTTCTTTCTTTCATTTTCCCAAAACCGATTTCTACATCACCATCTTTTCTCTTCTTCTACTTTTGATTTCGACCAAAACACCTACTCTCTCTTTGCCATTATTTTTCCTTTCTTTCAAGTTATAGCCGAATCTATTTTTAACTTGGGTGCCGAATCTCTCTTTCTTCTTTGAACCCATCTAAGCCGAATTTTTGAGCAGGATAGATTTCCTTGAATCTTCCTTAGCAAGCGATCAAGAAGGTACTCCAAATTCGCAAGCAGTTGATTCAAGCCTCTAATTCCTAAAGTGTTCGGTTTTTGGTAAGTGAGGGTAAGATCTCTTTTAGTTAGTTATTTGGTTGTCCTTTAAATTGAAGACTACTGAATGTGAGTGTGGCAATGGCCGATTGTAGGGGGAACGAAAATACATAGTTTGGTGGCTAGTACTCAAGGACGCGCTAGGTAAGGCTTTCAGGTTAAATCTTAACCTTTTGGTATTATGGTTTTGGCCGAATGGCCTAGGATACTAACCCCTGTGAATGGCCGAATATAGGGGCAAGGACATTAAGTGTGGCCGATTGGTTGTTTTCGGGATTTAGACTCCTCATTGGTATCAGGTGTGTACATACACACTTATAGCAGTTAATATGTGTGATAAATATTTGTTGTTTGTAAATCTGCTTGATGTAGATATGGATTTGGTACCTTAAATGGTACAAGCGAGAACCTCGGTAAGTCTCTGTTTATATGAGATTACTGTGATGCTTTTGGGAAGCATGTTTTATTTTAATACATATGATAAATGTATAAACTCGTTATGGTTGCGATATGGGTTGATGAGTGGAGGGGCGGTGATAATGTGCCGACGGGCACCGAGTGTTTGGGTAACACATCTGTGACTACGGTCACCGAGAGGTTTGGTACCTCCGAGGTTTGGTACCTCAATAGCGACTTATCCTCGTGGTTAACACCACCGTGGGTTGGCCCCACTTGAGATATGGGATCGTGCGCGCTGATTTGGTATCACACACGATGGGTTGGCCCCATCACCCGATTTGTGTCTACGGACACCAGTGTTTTGGTAACACATTGTGACTATATGTCACCAGTGGTTTGGCACTACCAGTGGTTTGGTACCACAACGGGGTAGACAATGGCGTATGGTTGGCTAGGTTGGGTACACATTATTCTGCATATTAATTGTTATTTGATGTGTATGAAAATGCTTTAAAATGGGGGAAGGGTTACATGCTGAGTCTTGGTGACTCACCTTCTCCTTTATATTTTTCAGGTGACACTTAGATCGCGGATATGGAGCCGGGTTGACTCGAGGTGGCCATGCAGTGGAATTAAATTTAAATGACTTTAATTTCAGATTAATAATTTTACTTTGGGTTATTTTATTTGGTTGTAATAAGGCCTCCTGATACTTTATTTATTTTCTTTTATTTTTATTTTTTTTATTTTCTTATGTTGGATATTATTTTAAACTCGGATATTATTATTGTTGAATTTAGATTACACATTTTCCAATTAAACACGAAAATATTTTAAAATGCCATCGGGCACAGTTGAAATTTGTTTCATAACTTGACTTAAATATTTTTTTAAAATAAACACTAAGTATGATTTTATCAAGATAATCCAATCCGAAAAGTTTTTCAACAAAGCTTAATGGGTTTGGAAATGGTTTCGTAAAGGTTTTTCCCCGTAACGATCCAGATTCGACCATAATGTTTGGGCCGGGTTTGGGTTGTTACAAAGTTGGTATCAGAGCCAGGTTCAAAGCTCGGCTGTGGGGCCCAAGGCCAAAAAATGTTTTAAAAGGCCTTATGAAATAATTTTTGGATTTTGAACAGGATGGCCCGAGTCTCCCAAGACCGATCCGCCTGTAAGTACTTCTGAACATTCTTTGTGAATTATATTCTGTAGAAGGCTAGGAAGCATGGAACGTAGAATAGACTTATAGGACTTGGACCCTAAGGTTAGATTACTCAAACACAAACGGAACATAAGACTTAAGGAACTAAACCAACCCATGACTTAGTCACTGAGCTAGGGTGTGGTAACCCCTGTACGCATGTCTAGGAGTGGATCCGGAAGAGCTTGGTATTTAAGCAGTCCTCGTGACTCACCTCCTCTTCGCGGGTATCCTACCTGGTGCGTAGCTTCGGTTCACCCTAACTCAGAGGGCTCAGTGGTGTGGCAACCTCTGTGCGCATGTCTAGAAAGGTTCAGTGAGAGCTTGGTATTTAAGCGGTCCGCGTGACCCACCTCCTCTTCACTCGAATTCTGCCTGGTGCGTAACTTTGGTTCACCCTGACCAAGAAGGCTCGGTCATAGGCTAAACCTAATGACTAAAACCCGAAAGGGAATTAGCCATGTTTTGAAAGGAACGAAACAACAGGAACCCTAATGTTTTCAAAATTTCTGCAATAACTCTTTCAAATCGAGAACTTCATTTTTACAACGTTTTCCTCGAAAAACTTGATTTGTGGAAAATTACAAAAATGCCCTTAGGGGTAAAATTACTAAAATACCCTCGGTTCATAAAACATCAGTTCAATGGTTTTTGCTCAAAATTTCAATTATTTTACAAATATTCAACCACTTAGTTTTGAAAATCATCAACAAAATATTTTGGTTTTGGAAAATTACGAAAACGCCCTCAAACTGCAAAATTTCCAAAATGACCTCGACTTTTGAACTTTTTGCAAACAGCAACGTTTTAAGAAAAAAAAACTTGCAAAAGGACCCTCAGAGTTTTACAATTGTTAAAAACATCTTCGATGGGCAAAATTTACAAAATTACCTCTGATTGACAAAATTACCAAAATACCCCTGGTTTCCGAAATGATGCCATAACTTCAGGTTTTGCAAATTTTCAAGAAATACTCTTCAATTTTAAGAGTTTCAAAGTGACCTGTTTATTAAAGTTTTAGAAATTTCTCGGATTTGATTACAAAAATACCCCTGTAGGAAAATGACGAAAATACCCCTGGGATAGAAATGGGCAGAAATGTCCGAAGAGCGAATAGGTATGGAAAGTATTAAGGAATGGATGCAAGAACTCCTTTGGGTGAACTAGGTTAGGAAACTGAAAACTTGTTTGCTCGAAAGAATCTCTGATTAAACTCTATCCATAAAATTTCTTCGCGGATAAGAAAGTGGAACAAATGCTAACGCATAAAAATTTTCTTAATCAGATTAAAAGCGCAAGTAGATAGAATGAGTTCTAGAGGACGTGGACGCCGTGGACGCGGTAGAGGTAGGATGACCGTGTCGTAACTCGTGGAAGTCGTCGACAGTGGTTCTCGAAAATGAAGTGCCACCGCCACCACCACCTCCTACTTTTAGGGTGAGGCGCAGGATCGGGCCGGTGGTGAGGCAAAGATATCGCAATGTATTGTGAGTTCGAGATTGTGGTCGGGTGGTGGAAATCTAAGAGCTCAGAAATCTGTTCCCGAGCGAATCCGGGCTAATGGGGCTGAGGTATTTCGGGGCGTGTCGGGAGTGGCGCCCAGTGCAGCAGAGTATTGGCTAGAATCTACGGAAAGGATAATGGATGATCTTGACCTGTCTAATGAGGAAAAGCTGAAAGGAGCAGTGTCGCTCCTGAAGGATGAAGCATATCAGTGGTGGCTCACGGTTCGGGATAGAGCCACAGCTGATGATCTCACGTGGGACTACTTTAAAACCACTTTTCAGAAGAAGTATGTGGGCACCAGCTACACTGACGCGCAGAGAAAGGCTTTTCTGGGTCTAGTACAAGGAACTAAGTCAGTAGCGGAATATGAGGCAGAGTTTTTAAGGCTGAGTAGGTATGCCAGAGGAATCGTAGCCACTGAACATGAGCGCTGTGTCAGCTTTGAGGACGGACTCCGAGATGATTTGAGGCTGCTGATAGCTCCGCAGCAGGTTCGTGAGTTCTCATCTCTAGTGGAAAAGGCCAAGGTGGCCGAAGGAATTGGTGGAGCTGAAGGCTCAAATTCAGGAGCTCTTGGACAGAGGATTTATTCGACCAAGCATATCTCCGTGGGGAGCACCCGTGTTATTTGTCAAGAAGAAGGACGGTTCGATGCGGATGTGCATCGACTACCGTCAGCTGAACAAGTTAACAATCGAGAACAAGTAACCGTTGCCTCGGATCGATGACTTATTTGACCAATTGAAGGGAGCGTCGGTATTTTCAAAGATTGACCTTAGGTCGGGTTATCATCAATTAAGGGTGAAGGAGGCTGATGTTCACAAGACGGCATTTCGAACTCGGTATGGGCACTACGAGTTCCTCGTAATGCCATTTGGGTTGACCAATGCACCGGCGGCGTTTATGGATTTAATGAATAGAGTATTTCAGCAGTACTTGGATCGATTCGTCGTGGTATTCATAGACGACATATTGGTCTATTCTAAGACGGAGGAGGAACATGACAAGCATTTACGGATAGTTCTGCAAGTATTGAGGGAGAAGCAGTTATATGCCAAATTCAGTAAGTGCGAATTTTGGCTGAAGGAGGTGGCTTTCTTAGGGCATGTGGTATCAGCAGAAGGAATTAGAGTAGATCCTAGCAAGATTGAAGCAGTATTGGATTGGAAACCACCAAGAACAGTGGCTGAAATACGAAGTTTTCTGGGTTTAGCGGGGTACTATCGGAGATTCGTAGAAGGATTTTCTTTAATCGCAGCACCATTAACGAAGCTACTAAGAAAAGGTGTTCCATTTGTATGGACGGAGAAGCAGCAAGAAAGCTTTGATAAGCTAAGGAAAATTTTGACGGAAGCTCCGGTGTTGGTACAGCCTGAAGCGGGAAGGTTGTTTACTGTCTATTGCGATGCATCCCATACTGGTCTGGGATGTGTGTTAATGCAAGAAGGAAAGGTTGTAGCCTATGCGTCCCGTCAGTTAAGACCACACGAATTGAACTACCCAACTCACGACTTGGAGTTAGCTGCAGTCGTTTTCGCACTGAAGATATGGAGACACTACCTTTATGGGGAGAAGTCGATAGTCTACACGAATCATAAGAGTTTGAGGTATCTTTTGACTCAGAAGGATCTGAACCTGAGACAACGTCGGTGGATTGAACTATTAAAGGATTACGATTGTTCAATCGAATACCATCCAGGCAAGGCTAACGTAGTAGCTGACGCGTTAAGCCGGAGGGTTGTGACGGACTTAAGAGCGATGTTTGCTCGGTTGAGTCTATATGACGATGGGAGTCTCTTGGCAGAACTTCAAGTTAAGCCGACATGGATCGATGAGATTAAGGAAAAGCAGCTAGTGGATAAAGGGTTGAACGCTAAGAGGATGCAAGTCCAGGATGGTGGTTTGGAAGGATACAGTATGTCTAGTGATGGAGTGTTATGTTTTCAAGGGCGAGCTTGTATGCCAAAGGATATGGAGTTGAGGCAGAAAATTCTCCATGATGCACATAGCAGCCCATACGCTATGCATCCGGGAGGAAGCAAGATGTATGGAGATCTACGGAAACAGTTCTGGTGGCCCGGGTTGAAACGTGAAGTAACGGAATTTGTAGGAAGATGTCTGACATGTCAGCAGGTTAAGGCTGAACACCAGTTGCCATTAGGGCTACTTCAACCGGTAAAGATCCCTCAATGGAAGTGGGAACGGATCACTATGGATTTCGTCAATGGCTACCCTCACGCAAGCAAGAAGGACGCAGATTTGGGTGATTGTGGACCGGTTAACCAAGTCACCCCCACTTGCACTGTAAGAATGGATTATTCACCCGTAAGCTAGCAAGGTTATATGTGGTCGAGATAGTCAGATTGCATGGTGTGCCAATGTCGATTATCTCGGATAGGGATCCGAGGTTCACGTCGAGGTTTTGGAAAGCGTTGCATCAAGCTTTGGGTACACGGTTGGATTTCAGTACAGCCTTCCATCCACAGTCTGATGGACAATCGGAGAGAGTGATACAGATTTTAGAGGATATGCTGAGGGGTTGTGTCTTGGAATTCCGAGGTAGTTGGGAAGAATTTCTACCATTAGCGGAATTTGCCTACAACAATAGCTATCAAGCAAGTATCCAGATGGCACCATACGAAGCATTGTATGGACGAAAATGCCGTACTCCTACATGTTGGACGGAGTTAGGTGAAAGACAAGTCTTGGGTCCAGATTTGGTTGCAGAAACTGAGGACAAAGTTAGGGCGATTCGGGATCGTCTTAAGGAAGCATCGACGCATGTAAGTCTTATGCTGACTTGAAGCGCAAGGAGATGGAGTATGAGGTAGGTGACAAGGTTTTTCTTAAGGTGTCGCCTTGGAAAAAGGTGTTGAGATTTGGGCGAAAAGGGAAGCTGAGCCCAAGGTTCATTGGCCCATATACAGTTGTAAAGCGAGTGGGACCGGTAGCTTATCAGCTAGAGTTGCCGGCAGAACTGAGTCAGATACATAACGTCTTTCACGTATCAATGCTGAGACGGTATCGGTCGGACCCATCGCACGTTGTGCCAGTGGCAGAGATCAAGGTGGATGCGGACTTATCTTTCGAAGAAGAACCAGTTCAGATCTTGGATCGAGATGTGAAGGTTTTACGTAGGAAGTCAGTGCCCTTAGTGAAAGTACTATGGCGGAACCACGGTATGGAGGAAGCCACGTGGGAGCCCGAGGATGTGATGCGCAAAGAATACCTCACTGTTTTGATCAAGGAATTTCGGGACGAAATTTATTTTAAGGGGGGTAGAACTGTAACATCCCAAAAATGGGGCTATTTGGAAATAAATTATTTTTCTTATGTATGAACTGCTGTGTCATTATTTATGGAATAATAATGATCAATTTAAGGCTTTATGTTGGCTCGATTTGGTAGGAAATTTTAGTTTTTAACTTTTAAGATAGGGAGCCTTAGCAGGAGGGTGTTATAAGAATAAATGGGGATAATTTGGACATAAAGTGAGCCTAGACTAAGTGGCAAAGTAAGCCCACTTAAGAGCTACATGTGACGCCACCAAGGAGCAAGGGAGAGCTTGTGTTCGAGTCGCGGAAATCCCTCTTTTTGTTCTTTGTTTGGAGGCACAAAGGAGAGAGATTTTCTCTCCTTAATTCTTTTATTATCTATTTAGATAATAGAGATAATAATGAGGATATTATTATTATGTATAAAAGGTTTATTAATTAGATTTTTACTTGGATAATAAGATATTGTGAGCATTTTAATTGGTTTTAATTCCTTAATATTAAGAAGATAAATTAAGGATATTACTATTATCATTTTGATAATGTGATAAATGTAGGATAATTGAGGGATTATTAGATTAAAAAGGTTATTGGATATTGGTTGGATTATCAAAGGATTTATGGGATTAATTCAAAATTTATTTGAATTAATTAGAAAGGGTGGACGGCAAGTCTATAAATACATTAGTTGACCCTTGTTTTTCTTTTCTCCAATTTTTGCTAAGTGCCGAATTTGCTAAGTCTCTTCTTCTCAATTTTCGCTAGCAATCACCTATTACATTTTCTTTCTTTCATTTTCCCCAAACCGATTTCTACATCACCATCTTTCTCTTCTTCTACTTTTGATTTCGACCAAAACACCTACTCTCTCTTTGCCATTATTTTTCCTTTCTTTCAAGTTATAGCCGAATCTATTTTTAACTTGGGTGCCGAATCTCTCTTTCTTCTTTGAACCCATCTAAGCCGAATTTTTGAGCAGATAGATTTCCTTGAATCTTCCTTAGCAAGCGATCAGAAGGTACTCCAAATTCGCAGCAGTTGATTCAAGCCTCTAATTCCTAAAGTGTTAGGTTTTTGGTAAGTGAGGTAAGATCTCTTTTAGTTAGTTATTTGGTTGTCCTTTAAATTGAAGACTACTGAATGTGAGTGTGGCAATGGCCGATTGTAGGGGGAACGAAATACATAGTTTGGTGGCTAGTACTCAAGGACGCTAGGTAAGGCTTTGGGTTAAATCTTAACCCTTTTGGTATTATGGTTTTGGCCGAATGGCCTAGGATACTAACCCCGTGAATGGCCGAATATAGGGCAAGGACATTAAGTGTGGCCGATTGGTTGTTTTCGGATTTAGACTCCTCATTGGTATCAGTGTGTACATACACACTTATAGCGATTAATATGTGTGATAAATATTTGTTGTTTGTAAAACCGCTCGATGTAGATATGGATTTGGTACCTTAAATGGTACAAGCGAGAACCTCGGTAAGTCTCTTTTATATGAGATTACCGTGTGATGCTTTTGGGAAGCATGTTTTATTTTAATACATATGATAAATGTATAAACTCGTTATGGTTGCGATATGGGTTGATGAGTGGAGGGGCGGTGATAATGTGCCGACGGGCACCGATGTTTTGGTAACACACGCTGTGACTACGGTCACCGAGGTTTGGTACCTCCAGAGGTTTGGTACCTCAATAGCGACTTATCCCCGTGGTTAACACCACCGTGGGTTGGCCCCACTTGAGATATGGGATAAATCGCGGTGATTTGGTATCACACACGATGGGTTGGCCCCATCACCCGATTTGTGTCTCTACGGACACCGGTGTTTTGGTAACACATTGTGACTATATGTCACCGGTGGTTTGGCACCACCAAAGTGGTTTGGTACCACAGCTGGGGTAGACAAATGGCGTATGGTTGGCTAGGTTGGGTACACATTATTCGCATATTAATTGTTATTTGATGTGTATGAAAATGCTTTAAAATGGGGGAAGGGTTACATACTGAGCTTGGTGACTCACCTTCTCCTTTATATTTTTCAGGTGACACTTAGATCGCGGATATGGAGCCGGGTTGACTCGAGGTGGCCATGCAGTGGAATTAAATTTAAATGACTTTAATTTCAAATTAATAATTTTACTTTGGGTTATTTTATTTGGTTGTAATAAGGCCTCCGATACTTTATTTATTTTCTTTTATTTTTATTTTTTTATTTTCTTATGTTGGATATTATTTTAAACTCGGATATTATTATTGTTGAATTTAGATTACACATTTTCCAATTAAACATTTAAAATATTTTAAAATGCCATCTAGCATGATTGAAATTTGTTTCATAACTTGACTTAAATATTTTTTTAAAATAAACACTAAGTATGATTTTATCAAGATAATCCAATCAGAAAAGTTTTTCAACAAAGCTTAATGGGTTTGGAAATGGTTTCGTAAAGGTTTTTCCCCGTAACGATCCAGATTCGACCATAATGTTTGGGCCGGGTTTGGGTTGTTACAATTTAAAACACTTTATAAAATCCATCGAACATAAAGCAATATTAAAAATTTATCCAAGGCCTTATTACAACTTAACTTAGAATAGTAAAATAATTAAAAGTACTTAAAAGAAATCCAAAATTTAAATAACCCATTATTCGTAGTATGGCCTCCACCGAGTCGTCCACAGCCCAAGTCTCTGTTACTGATCATTACCTGAGAAGAGTAAGGAAAAATGGGGTGAGTTACTTAGAACTCAGTGTGTAACTCACTTACCATTGCCCATTGGGCCAAAATCCGATTAAGCATTTATTGGGCCAAAGCCCATTTACAATTATAACATAATAACATGTATAGAATGTATGTGATATGCATTTCCCAAAACCAAACTTAAATTTCCATCCACTAAACACCACTCGTACCAACCAGCACACCTGTGGGGAGCTTTAGTCACCCAACTCACCAACACACCAAAATAGGCATTTAGCCGTATATCAATTTGTGGACAAGCCACCAGAATTTTGTAGTAAAGCTACCAGAACTTCTCTTCGTCAAATATCCCAACCCATGCAAATCATGAATATAGTATGCAAATTCATTTACAACAATCCATTCATATAATAATTGCTAACATATGGCCCATTACAAAAATTTTCACAATCTGGCCCGTATCACATTTTGGCCCATATAGCACATATCACACTTGGCCCATATATCAAATATCACATTGGCCCATTTAGTCACTTTTATCGATTTGGCCCATTGAGGGCAATTTCGTAATTTTCACAATCTTAATACCGATTTCATAGTCTTTACCACTATAGTGATAAAAAATGCCATTTTACCCGATTTCACTAACATGTGATTTAATCAAGCGATTAATATGATATAATTATCTAACCCATAAAATACGGTGTGAGATTACACACCTGATTACGGTAAGCACTACACTTTCCTGATCGTCGACACCTAAAAATATTATAACGCTCGATTAGATCATTAACACTTATAGTAAATCTACTCTAAAATAAACAGTCTAGGCTTTTACCCTCAGAATCGCAAATAACTACTATTTATTTGGTTCTCCCCGCTGACTGCTCACAACCCAGAGAAAATCCGAATCGTTGATGCCTCACGATTGCAGACAACCTCGAATAATTGATTTTCACCGGATGTGGGTCGACAACCCTCAGCACTAAATACTAAAAATACCAAAAATTATTCCAAATCCAAAATAAATCCCCAGCCCTCTCAGGACTATATAAACACACACATTGGATAATTTAACTAGCTGAGCACCAAAATAATGCAACATATAAAAACTCAAATTTTAGGATATTAAAATGCGATAGAATAATAACATACAACGTAGAGTAATTATTTACAAATAAAATGCTATACTATTAAATCGCAAAGTACAAATAAATATAAAACAAGAATTACCATACACATAATAGCAATAATCACATAACACCTTATCTTAATATCTACATTATCACAATACGAAACAAGTAATAAGAAAATCTGAAATAAAACATAAAATAATTCTAAGCGAATAATATATAAAAGATTTGAAATGGATGTTATAAAGGTGACTATTATAAATAAGACATAATAAATAATATAATATATACATACCCAAAATAATTTCAAAATAAATAACATAAAGGGCAATGATAAAATATTTAAAAAGTATTATGCAAAACATTCTTAATAATAAGATAATATATAAAATGATTTTGAAATAGTTAATAAATAAAAAAACAACTCAAACTAACAATTAATCTTAATTTACTAATATAAAAAGGTTTACCATGGATAATATATAAATATACAAAAAAAAATTTAAAATAAATAATACATAAGAAGAATTTAAAATAATTTGTAGAAATAATTTAAACTAACTAATATATATATATATGTGAATATTCAAAGCAAATAATACATAAATTTAATGTAAATAATATGCATAAAAGAAATTAGGATGAACATGGCTGTAATTGACAATATAGAATTATTTTTTTTAAAATAAACCATAATAATAAAAAAAATAAATGACAAACAAGCAAAGTCAAACAGATTTAGGGAAAATTTAGAAATAAATCAAAATTTAGGGTCTAAATGCTAAATATCGAAATAACAAAGGGACCTATGTAACACCCCAAACCCGGCCCATGCGATATGACCGGATCTGGTATGTCACATGAAGAAAACGTGTAAATAACTTGTGATTCTTACTAAATTTTTCATTATTTGTTTATAGTTAAGAAAACAAGTTTGATTATAAAAACTACTAATCTCGAGAGGTTGATTGATGAATCGAAAATTGAACTAGTGAACTTTAAAATTGTGACTTTTGAAAAAGATGTTGATAAAATTCGAAGGAAAATCCAAGTTAAATTATTTGTACATATTTGTTATGAAACCCATTTGTTAATCAATTTTAGAAATTTGTTATTTATGATTTCAGAAAATCCCCGTTTAAAACAGTTCAAAAATAATAATAAGTACGTCAAACATAAAGCAAATTAAAACATATCCCAGAGGCCTTATTACAACTTTAAACCCAAAATAGTAAAAGTAATAAAATAAAGCGGAAAAGAAGTTTACTAATGTTTGAAAACATTATTTCCAAAGTATGACCACCATCGGGTCATCCATGGGCCCAGTCCTCATTACTGAGCATTACCTGCAAGGATTAAAAAAGAAAGGGGAGTGAGTTACAACAACTCAGTGCATAATCCTCTTACCATCATCCACTGGGCCTGAACCCATATAGCAACATCTTGGGCCTAAGCCCATTTACATAACAGCATTAAAAATAATATGAATGCAACCCAACCCATCCATCCAATCACACCCCCGACCAGCCAATCACACCTGTGGGGATCATGTCAACCCACCCCACTGCTCACACCAATCGCTGCAGTCAAATTACTTTTCAAATATTTGTGGCAGAGCCACCAAAGTTATAATAACGTTTATATATATAATATATTGTGGCTATGCCACCAGACTACATTGCTCTTCATTCAATTCCCGCCCCATGCAATATGATAAGGTGCAACATATATATCTATACATATTAAAGACTTCACATGTAAAGTAAGCATCATCACAACGTGGGTATTTTAGTAAACTAGCCAAGTAAAGCTTTTCGTAATACAGCCCATTAAGCATGAAATAAATCGACCCATTAAATCACTTTGGTAATTCAGCACATAAGGGCATTCTAGCAAATCGGCCTGTTAGGGCATTTTGGTAATTCGGCCCATTAAAGCAATTTAATAATTCGGCCCACTAAGGCATTTTAGCAAATCGGCCCATAGGGGCATTTTGGTAAATCGACCCATAAGGGCATTTTCGTAATTTAGCAATTTAATACTGATTTTAACAGATCTTTAAAAATAGTGTTAATTAAGCAAGTTACTCGATTTATGCCATACTACGAATTTTAGCCTTGTAAATAATAACGATCTATTTTCCAACATGATATCGAATCACGAATTTACGGGATTTCGGTGTGAGATTACACACCTGATTGCGGTAAGAACTAAACCTTCTTGATCGTCGACACCTATGACACCATAACACTCGATTAACTAACATAAGAGATTTTCTTAATCCAAATCTAAATCAACAATCTATAATGCTTACCCTTAGTATCGTGAACGACCACGATTTGCCTATTCTCACCGGATGATGGTCCACAACCTGGTGGAAAATCCCGAACTACCGACACTGCTCTTCGTTTGAACTTGGGAGTAAAGATTGCAAGTCCACTCTCTTTTTGCCCTTCTTTCAATTTTCCTTTAGTATCGTTACCACTTGCCTCCATTGAAAAAGTCTCGATTAATATAATACTATGATGAGTAAAAATAGTTGTTTAGGGATAGGATTCAGCTTACCACTACTTCTGAAGGATCAACGAGTAGAGAAGAACAAGCGATTTAGTCCCCATAATAATTGATTAGTCAAATCCATCGATCCATTTTAATGGATTAACCGAGTAATGAAAGAGATCGAAATGAACCGTAACGAAACTCTTTACCTTAACAATAATAGATTTAACTTCCACCGATTGGGCTTATGACTACGGATGAATCGACAAAGATGTGGTATTCGGCCACCCACTAGAACACTACGAAAAAGAGATGATCACGATGTGAGGGAGTAGGAGAGAGTGATATTTCGGTTTAAAGAACCATCCAATGATAAGGGCACATATTCAGCCATGAAGAAAAGAAAATGAAAAGAAGAGGATGAAATCACTTACCCAAATCGGTCAAGGAAGAAATGCCCAATATGCAAGCAAGAAGAAGAAATAATGTGATTACAGTTTCGGCTATTTAGAGAGAAAAGATCAAGCAAGATTCGGCCATAAAAAATATTGAGTGAAGAAGAAGAGAAGGGTTGAAGAAATGGTGAAAAAGAAAAGAAGAAAAAGAGAACTATGCAAATGATGGGAAGAAGAGAGAAAGTTTCCCTTAAAGTTTCGGTTTTAGGCTCTCCTCGATCTGTGGCGGGATCTTGAAACTCCTTGACACCACATTCATCCCTTCGGCTTCCGGTGGAGATTCAAAGGTCTTTTATCTTAAGATAAAGAGAGATTATCACAGGTATTTGGCTGAATTCAAAACTAGCGTCGAACGCAAGGAAGTTACTGAGAGTACTCTCACTGCCTACAAATCCGCTCAGAATAACCTTCTAGAATATATAGATGGCAAATAAACAAATTAGAACCTTATAGAATAGATTTCAAAATAATTTAACTAGAATAACCTTATGGATGGCACATAAAAATATTTTGAAAAGGCGTCGTTCCATACAATTTAAAAAAAAAACCTTAAAAAAACAAAGCGTAAAACTCGATCCTCTCTTTTTGAAACCAAAGCCCCAAATTTCTTGTTTTACCCCCTTTCTCCGCCGCATCAAAAGAACCCACACTGTCCGACCACTAAAGCACCATAGCAATCGGTGACTAGTGACAGACTCATGACGGACTCAGGCCTATTCGAAAGTTCCTTATGAAATCGGGTCGGAAAACTTCGGCATTCTCAACCTCACAGACCCTCTTCACTTCGATTTCGACGAAGGAAGCAGTCGGACAATTCACTTTATACAGGTAAACCCCTTTTCTTTTTAGATTTTCACACTAGCAAACAACACAAAGATCCAAAATAAAAGAGAAAAGCTAAAGAAAAAGATTATTGAGAACTGAGAATCACCTTTCAGAATTCTATTTCTGATTTTTTTTTAATTTTCTGTATTCGGTATGCGTAAGAATCAGTGTTCGTAAAAATTTACAGATGAAAATGCTTGGCTTTTTATAGCCAAATCGAAAGAAATGAAATACATATTTTTCTTCTACAATATTCCATTGTTGTTCTGTTATTGCTGACTGTGTAGGTGTGCGTGGTGCAGAGGTACCACTCGTGGGTAGGGACGAGGCCACACGGAGAAGCCGCTCGTGCGGGCAAATGCGCCAAGCTATTCTCGAATATTCCAGGGTTTCCCCGATGCAAATCTCTGATTGGGCCATTCAGGCCGTGTAATTTCATTGGGCCAATACTAGGCCGAATTAGGCCTATTTTTGGGATTTTTAAATTGGGTGATGTAATTTGGATTTGGGTATTTTATGGGCTTTAATTTGGTTTTGGCTTGGAAAATTGTAAATGGACATTATTATTGGACTACTATTATTGGTTTTATTTTAGTTTAATTTAGTTTATTTTAAAATGGGCCGGGTGAAATGGGCCTATTACAAAAATTGATGAAATATATGTGTCGAAACCATTTTTTGGAAAATAAACCGTATACAAAATGGTAAATAGAAATAATATAAGTAATATATATGCAATAAAACTTAATATAAGTAATTTATGTCAGATAAAATTTTTGGAATGAGCAAAAATTTAAATAAGATTGAAGTTTTAAAAAGATATAAGTTATTTAACTGGATTTATAAGAAAACGTGCACATATAGATAGATTTAAAATAAAATGTGAAAATCAATAATATATACATAAAAGAAATAATTTTATCATAAATTACATATGTATGCATAAAATAATAAGATATAAAAGTATTTAAATTAAACATTATACAAATCTTAAAACAAAGTAATAATAAAAAAATAAAAAATAAATCATAGTAAAACAAATGAAAATATATAAATGAAAATATAAAATAATATATTAAAACAATGTAAAATTAATAAAATATTTCCAAGTTCTATGTTAAATCGGTCTTTATTTAAGAAAATAAATAAATTATAAGGAATAAAAGCATAGAATTAAAACAAACTTAGTTGAAATAAAAAAAATCAAAAAATAATGTTTAAACAAGTAAAAACAAAATCAATGACTTAATTAAAGTGTGCATGGATGAGGGAGGGTTAAAAAAGGCAATTGGGCCAAATCCTTATGCACATTGTTAAGCGCGGATCAATTTGAAATAGCGCACAAATTATAGAGGTCAATTTAAAAAAAAATGCATAATGGATCTAATCGAAAGACGGCTCGACAAAGAGGGACTAAATGCACAAATATCCCATCACCGCAAAAGCGCGCGAATCCTGTGGATGCTAGGCATTTCACACGGTGTCGTTTTGAGGCTATTGAATTATAAGGATCTTATCACAAAGGGATCAATTAAACACAATACAGTGGTTAAACTACACCAATATCCACTATCCATATCCTAATAACTTATATTTTGGAAGAAGTTTTGAACTGATGATTGCAAGATTTATAGGCACTGCAAAAGAACAATAAAGCGCTTTACATGGAAATGGATAACTGCGGATAATAACTACATGATCCTAATATTTCAAGAATGCCTTCATTAGGAACTTTAACATGAAAACCCACACCACTGCAACGCCATGACAATCGGCGATTAATGGCCGATTCAGGCCTATTTGAATACTCTCTTTCAAACCAGACCGAATGCTTCCACATTCCCAACCTCGAAGGACCTCTTTGCTCCAATTATTTGGGGTATAATGTAAAAAAACAGCCTATTATGAGTAAATAGGTTTGAGCATGATTCACAACGTGATTCAAATGAAATAAGTCGCAAACTTACTTTGACTTGACACATGACTTCAAATAATGCACATAACTAGCAAAGCCACTACAAACTTTCATCTATTACTTATTTCCTTCCAAACACCAAAATTCACTTCTAGCTAGGAAAATATCTCTTATAGCTTGGAATTATGACAAACTGCATTTTATTTATATTATGTAACTATTATCTTAAAACATATATCAAATTGCTAAAATTACTACCAGTTGCATTGATGGAGTAAGTTGCAATTTAGAACTTCATCGAATCCAACTTAAGTTCTTTATCACCATTTCATGTAAACTTTCTCCCTCTTTTAGTCTTTTTACAGAAATTATGCTACGGTGTTGATTTGTCCTTGTCAAAGCCAACAATTACGATGTCCCGACAATCACGGTAGGCTTTGGAACAAAAAGAAAAGACATTCAAACTAGACTTTCCACAATAGAAGTGTAGAACCACCAAGGAGCTAAGAAATCTTTAAAAGCCATAAATGGCATGTGAATATATGAAATAATGATTGCTCAACACCGATAAAGATTGTTGGCAAGATATGGTCCATCCGCATAATAATAACCAATGTAACCAAAAATAACAAAACAAGGAAAAGATCGGATGAAATTTTGACCAAAAAATTTCACGGCAACATAAACTCTCAAAGTGATGACTAAGTACCAAGAGAAGAAAACTTCAAAAAGGGAGGCACCTCAAAATTGAAGTTGAAATACATTAGAAATAGTAGAACACTAACCAAGCGGATGTGCAATAAGCGCAGACAAAAATAAGCTTGATCTGGCAAGTACCAACAATACCCTTTCTTAATATTGTGGAAGGCCCTGTATTAAGGCCAAAAAGAACTTTGTCGACAAATATGTTATAGAGCATCCGTGTGTATAAACACAAGAACGACAACAACATTGTTCTTAGTTATAGCTGGGATTTTTTTTTTGGAAGGGAGGAGAAAGAGAGAGAGAGAGAATGAATAAAAGGAAGCAAAAAAGACCAGCACAAGTAGGTTTTACTAGAAACTTATGATGTGCTTAAAACCAAATTGCACATATAATTCTTTGTCCACCTCAACATGCATGAAGCAAAGCATGCTGGCAACAACATGAGATCCATATTTTATAACAACTTCAATTGCACATCAAATTTTAAAGGGCATTTACCTCACGTGGTTGCATGAAGGACTCAAAGTAAAGGTTATAATCTAAATCTAAACCATATGAAGTAAAAAGTTCCCTTTTCATTTGATAATAAGTAGCTAATTTTAAGTGAAAAATTCACCAATTTTCAGCTAAAACAAACCTTCAAGAAAGAGAAACAAATCTAATCGCATTACCTTTTAAGAGGTCTTGACGATGAACTATTAACGCAGGAATTAAATAAACTGGAAGAAATATTGGTAATGCCCTTTACACCTCTTCGGTGAAAAAGAAATAACACATGTACCGCATGATTGATTCCCATGTATCATCTCGCAAATAACTTGAGGGCTTAAGCTTCTCAAAAGTAACAATATACCCTTTTCCAAAGCAAACTTCAAGCAATAGTAGCTTGAGTACTCAAATTCAAACTCTATTCGAACTTCCTAAAGGTATATCGAGTAAATTAAACAGAAAACACAAACAAAATAATTACTGTAAAGACACTCATTTTATTTCAAACAATCAAGCATCTTGCTTAACGCAATCATTATAAGGATCTTATCGTAAAGGGATCAATTAAACACAAGACAAATTGGTTAAACTACACCAATATATCCACTATCCATATCCTAATAACTTATATTTTGGAAGAAGTTTTGAACCGATGATTGCAAGATTTATAGGCACCGCAAAAGAACAATAAAGCACTTTACATGGAAATGGATAATCGGATAATAATCGCATGATCTTAATATTTCAAAAATGCCTTCATTAGGAACTTTAACATGAAAAATCAGCATCAAATACCAAAAAGAAGACAAAAAAGCATTAAATTTGTAACATCCTCAAACCCGGCCCATTCGTTACGACCGAATCTGGTTATGTTATTGAGGAAAAGACGGTTGAAAATCTTCTTAACTTAGAAAAATTTAGAAAAAAAAAAAAACTTGCTAACTTTTGGAAAATCCTTGTTTATTTAAACTTATGAGTAAAACTTTGTTATTAAAATATACTCATTTTAAAAAAATATATACATACAAACCCAAATTGAATAAGTAGGTTGGAAAAATATAATCATCTCCACATAGTGTTTCAAATTCATCAAACCATAATAAATACCCATAAAATAATAACTCAAAATAAATAAGAGTAAAAAGGCCTTTATTACACAATATTTAATCCAAATTCTTTGAATATAAAAAAAACTTAAAAGTATTTAAATTCTTCTTCCTGCATGGGCCACCATGTGTCCTCTCCGATCCCGGTCCGATCTACGCCTCACCTGAAATGGTTAATGAAAGAGTGAGTCTACCGACTCAGTGCATAACCACAACACAAATTTCCATCCGTATGGGCTTGGCCCATACCAAACAATTCACATAGTAAATCATGCACATATGCATCTCAGCCCAACCCACAAACCAACCGTACTCCAACCTTGGCAGACTCCCTACCTAAGGCCGTGGATAAACCACCACTGATCACCTCGTGATCCAAAATCCTTACCTTGGCAACTCACTGCTCAAGGCCGTGGCTGAGCCACCGATCAACCAATCGTGATCCCGATATCAAAATCCGCCTACGGTGATGCACATAGCTATCAACCGCCGAGATGGACACCAAGCCAACATCTCCCTTGAGGTAGCACAAAGCTAACCATCAAGCGCTAATGTAGCCGGAGCTATCATTAGACCACGTACACCTTGTGTACACTCCCGCCTTCATCGTATCAAGCCCAACCTCATGCAAATATATGGATGCTACATGTTAAGTCATTGTATCACATAGGAATATAAATATACACATATGTAAATATACATAACAAATAATCTTACCACCATCAGGTACTCATCACTTAAGCCATTATAAATGGCTACCACACATAACACACAGGTTTTAAACGTTAGCAATCAAACCGAGAAATAGTGCGATGATTACGCACCTAAATGATGCCAAACCCAAACGCTACTTCGCTTCGCAGACCGCATGAGACTAACGGACTTACTTAAAGGTTCCTAGCGATAGGCTCTTCTCACCTACAATCGGCCTTGGCATAAAAACAATGAACACTTAGGCCATTCGGCCAAGACAAAAACTATAGCACAAAGAAAACTAACACACCCTTACCTTGCTAACCACTACCCTTTGCTCTAACAAGAATCTACCACCTCCAGGAAGTTCGGCTCAGGGACTTGCAACAAAAGTGGAGTAAGAGAATAAATGGTGATTAAGCAATGACTCTAAAATGGTGTTGAGATATTCGGCAATGGCAGGGCTTTTAAGGGTGATTTCGGTTTGAAGCAAGGTCAAAGAAAAGGGGTGAAGGGAGAGGGGAAAATGGATAAGCCAACTTCAGGCTTTGGCTACAACAAAATGAAAGGAAAAGAAAGGGTGTTCTTGACTTATTTTTGGCAAGAGACTAAGGGAAAATAAAATAGAAGAAGCAAGAACTTTTAGTGAGGGAGAAAGCAAATGGTGAATGAACAATGAGCACCTCCCCCCCTATTTATACTATTCGGCCAAGCTCCAAGCTCCCAAAAAAAATCCTAAAATCTCTCCTAAAACACCTCCTTCCATCCATTCAAAATAATTTGAATGGGTCAAACTACCTAGCCAAATTTAAAAAGAGAAGACCAAGTCTTCCTCCACCTTTCAAGCCTCCCAAAACCGTCCAATACCCCTCCTCCATGACGCATAAAAAAACAACCCACAATGCCATCCTTGCAACTCGAACACTGGCCCCCTTCCCCTTCAAGTGGCGTCACCTTCCAAGCTCTAGAGTGGTGCCTCCTTGCCACTCTGCCACACCAATTTTTGTGCCAAAACCCCACCAAAAATTCTCTTAAGGCCCTCTCCATCCAAACTCCCCTTTTAGCCCCTAAAACTAAAAATTTACCAAAGCAACCTACCACCACCTAGGGTTCTCGGGACCCTAAAACTTACCCAAACACACATCAAGTGTGCCAACACCCGAGCTAAGCACCAAAAATCTAACCCTAAAACCAGTGGTGTTACAATTCTACCTCGTTAAAATAATTTCGTCCCGAAATTACTTAGCTAACGAACATCCAGACAACCTATCTTACTACCTTTCGCTTATGTTTGCGTAACTCGATTAACAAGTTTTATGCATTAGAAATTCTTGTTTCACTGTTTTATCCACGAGCAATTTTATGCAATGAAGTTTCCGAGAGTAGTTCTTTCGAGCAATCAAGTTCCACTTCCTACCCAGGGGTATTTCCGTCATTTTCCTATCGGGGTATATCGGTAATAACCAAAGCGATTCAAAAACTTTAATAAGTCAGGATCTTTTTGAAATTCCAAAAAATTGAAGAGTATTTTTGAAAATTTCGCAAATTAAAGATATAGCAGGATTTTAAAAACCAGGGGTATTTTGGTAATTTTTTGTCAACAGGGTAATTTTGTAAATTTCCAAAGTCGGAGTATTATTTTTGCCATACAGAAAATTGGGTACTTTTGCAAAATAAGAAAATTTTATTAAACTTGGGGTTAAACCGAAAATTTTGAAAGTCAGAGGCATTTTAGTAATTTTTAACAACGGGGTATTTTCGTAAAATTTTCACAAACCAAAATATCTTAATATTTGATAACTTGAGATTTTGGTATTTTGTAAAGTAAAAATCATTTAAACAAAAGTTGAGGGTAATACGGTAATTTTACAACACAAGGGCATTTTTGTAATTTTGCCACTAGGGCATTTTGGGAAAGTTTGTAAATCGGCAAACATCTTTCAAAATCAAATTTAGGGTTTCACTAACCAAAGGGGTAAATTCGAAAAAAAAAATAAAGGTTTTAAAGAAAATAGCAAGGCTAATTCCCTTTCGGGTTTTAATAATCGGTTTAGCCTATGAACAAGTCCTCTTGGTTAAGGTGAACCGTAGCTACGCACCATGTAGGATTCCTGCGAAGAGGAGGTGAGTCACGAGGATCGCTAAGTACTGTGCTCTTCCGGATCCAATCCTAGACATGCGCACCAAGGTTACCACACCTTAACTCTGGCGACTTACTTCTGAGTTTGTTTAAGAGCTTTAAGTTTTATGCAAATGTTTGAGTAGTCTAATCCTAGGGTCCAACAGATCCTAGTATTCTATTCTACGAGCCCAACCTAAGCCCAAAACAATTCATACAAACAAATCACTTCAAGAAAGTCCGAAGTACTTACCTGGTGGACTTCGGGTCGGAGGTACAGGTGCCATGCCAGAATAACCTGAAAAACTCTTTATAAAAGCCCACACTTTGAAAAAGCCCATTTTGGAAACGTTTTTGGACCCAAAACCCTCAAAGCCGAGTTTTGAACCGGGCTCTGATACCAAACTGTAACATCCCCAAACTCTCGCCCATTCGTTCGACCAGAATCGGTTATGTTATTGAGGAAAAGACGGTTGAAAATCTTCTTAACTTAGAAAAATTTTAAAAAAAAACTTGCTAACTTTTGGAAAATCCTTGTTTATTTAAACTTATGAGTAAAACTTTGTTATTAAAATATACTCATTTTAAAAAAATATATACATACAAACCCAAATTGAATAAGTAGGTTGGAAAAATATAATCATCTCCACATAGTGTTTCAAATTCATCAAACCATAATAAATACCCATAAAATAATAACTCAAAATAAATAAGAGTAAAAAGGCCTTTATTACACAATATTTAATCCAAATTCTTTGAATATAAAAAAAACTTAAAAGTATTTAAATTCTTCTTCCTGCATGGGCCACCATGTGTCCTCTCCGATCCCGGTCCGATCTACGCCCACCTGAAATGGTTAATGAAAGAGTGAGTCTACCGACTCAGTGCATAACCACAACACAAATTTCCATCCGTATGGGCTTGGCCCATACCAAACAATTCACATAGTAAATCATGCACATATGCATCTCAGCCCAACCCACAAACCAACCGTACTCCAACCTTAGCAGACTCCCTGCTTAAGGCCGTGGATAAACCACCACTGATCACCTCGTGATCCAAAATCCTTACCTTGGCAACTCACTGCTCAAGGCCGTGGCTGAGCCACCGATCAACCAATCGTGATCCCGATATCAAAATCCGCCTACGGTGATGCACATAGCTATCAACCGCCGAGATGGGCACCAAGCCAACATCTCCCTTGAGGTAGCACAAAGCTAACCATCAAGCGCTAATGTAGCCGGAGCTATCATTAGACCACGTACACCTTGTGTACACTCCCGCCTTCATCGTATCAAGCCCAACCTCATGCAAATATATGGATGCTACATGTTAAGTCATTGTATCACATAGGAATATAAATATACACATATGTAAATATACATAACAAATAATCTTACCACCATCAGGTACTCATCACTTAAGCCATTATAAATGGCTACCACACATAACACACAGGTTTTAAACGTTAGCAATCAAACCGAGAAATAGTGCGATGATTACGCACCTAAATGATGCCAAAACCCAAAACGCTACTTCTGCTTCTGCACCCGCAGACTAACGGACTTACGAAAGGTTCCCAGCGATAGGCTCTTCTCCCCTACAATCGGCCTTGGCATAAAAACAATGAACACTTAGGCCATTCGGCCAAGACAAAAACTATAGCACAAAGAAAACTAACACACCCTTACCTTGCTAACCACTACCCTTTGCTCTAACAAGAATCTACCACCTCCAGGAAGTTCGGCTCAGGGACTTGCAACAAAAGTGGAGTAAGAGAATAAATGGTGATTCGGCAATGACTCTAAAATGGTGTTGAGATATTCGGCAATGGCAGGCTTTTAAGGGTGATTTCGGTTTGAAGCAAGGTCAAAGAAAAGGGGTGAAGGGAGAGGGGAAAATGGATAAGCCAACTTCCGGCTTTGGCTACAACAAAATGAAAGGAAAAGAAAGGGTGTTCTTGACTTATTTTTGGCAAGAGACTAAGGGAAAATAAAATAGAAGAAGCAAGAACTTTTAGTGAGGGAGAAAGCAAATGGTGAATGAACAATGAGCACCTCCCCCCCTATTTATACTATTCGGCCAAGCTCCAAGCTCCCAAAAAAAAATCCTAAAATCTCTCCTAAAACACCTCCCTTCCATCCATTCAAAATAATTTGAATGGGTCAAACTTACCTAGCCAATTTTAAAAAGAGAAGACCAAGTCTTCCTCCACCTTTCAAGCCTCCCAAAACCGTCCAATACCCCTCCTCCATGACGCATAAAAAAACAACCCACAATGCCATCCTTGCAACTCGAACACTGGCCCCCTTCCCCTTCAAGTGGCGTCACCTTCCAAGCTCTAGAGTGGTGCCTCCTTGCCACTCTGCCACACCAATCTTTGTGCCAAAACCCCACCAAAAATTCTCTTAAGGCCCTCTCCATCCAAACTCCCCCTTTTAGCCCCTAAAACTAAAAATTTACCAAAGCAACCTACCACCCCCTAGGGTTCTCAGGACCCCTAAAACTTACCCAAACACACACTGAAGTGTGCCAACATCCGAGCTAAGCACCAAAAATCTAACCCCTAAAACCAGGGTGTTACAAAATTAGTTCTCAAAATCACAGAGCAACAAAATAAAAACTGTGCATTCAAGTTCGGACATGCACTTTTTCTATTCAAATCTCTTCATACCCTCTCATTTAGTTTTCAGGCTTTCCTGTTGAATTTTCTAATAAAGCTGCATGAAGGGGAGCTTTTATCTCTCCTAAGAATGAGCTTTATTAGGTAGAACAGAATGAAGGGAAGCCAAAAAGCTTAGAGTCATTTTGCATTTCTTAACCAAGACCTTACTTATTTTATTCAAATTCTTCCAAACACTTCTATGCAACAAGCACCTAACTTAATATTCATGATGACATTATAGGCCTCCATCTACATCTCCCACGCGGAAAAAGCACCTGTCTCTAGCGATCTTACTCAAGACATGGTTTAAGATAATTAAAGCACAAAGGTAAAGTCTTATTCATTTAGTGGAAGCTGCATGCAGGGGAAAGGACTTTGTTGTTGTTGGTTTAGTCCCAAAGGAAGAAAGAGAGGCAACTAAAGAAGGAACACATACAAAAAGATATACACATTAATGCTCCTAGGCAGAACAACATAAATGGGAGAAACAAAGATTGTACCGAGCAAGGGATTTTCATGTTTGGATCTAACTTAACATCTACTCCTGATGCCTTGTAAAGTTTCTCTATTGCTTCCACTGGCAATCTCTTTTACACCTTGCAAGATGACAAGATCCTTTCCACCATGTTTATTGAGAAAGGACCTATATGATGGGGGCAAACTGTCTTGCTTCAAAATGTACGATGACCTGAAAAAACGAATGATTTCACTTCCAAGTTATTCTCCCCAAAAAATAATAATACATACATAAATACATACTTGTCTTTCCTAGAAAATATATTAAGCTTTCCCCATACTGTGCTTATCGAAATCCATTACATATACAAATTGTAAAGCTACACAATATCTAAGCTACATAATGCCCTTTCCAAATGTGCAAACAAAAAAAAAAAAAGTGTGATCACTTGTAATTCAAGCAAATCTTTTTACACTTCCTCTTCACATATGCTATGACATACTTAGGCTTTCAACAATTTTTGGATTTAAGCATCAAAGTTCCTGCTATGAGACCAAGATCGAATGAGCTTTTAAATACAGAGTGACAAGGCAAAGAGCAAACATTTGAATTACACTTTAATTGAGTTAAATGGTAGTTAAAAAGACAAAGAAAAGGAATAATGGAGTCCCTTTGGCTCATTGATTAGACTCCTTTGTATATAGATCGATATATTTGGAATGCATACAAAATGTTACAAGACAACATTTTCTTTTTCTCTTAAATCTTCCTACAAGGAAATTAAAAAGAGTTTACCGACTTGAATGGAAAGACTGGGCTCATAATCCAGAAGACTAGAATTCCAGGAGGCTTAGGCTTTGCTTGGTATAGAGGATCAAAAAGGGTGAGGATGGAAAATTTATTAGCCACCCTAACTTCTACGACCCATAATAATCATGATTCAACAAAAACAATTGCAAGAAAGTTTAATAGTAGGGGAACAAAAGAAAAAAAAAACAGAAAACAAAAATAATTTAACAATAGAAAGATACAAGATTTGCAAAGAGGAGAGACACATAAGGAATATGTCACCATGTTTCCAAGTAAGGGGTTTACACACCTTCCCAAACCGTTTGCTCTTGATTCCACAACGTGATGCCAACACAAACACTCGCATGAGTATGTATATGGCTAAACTTTTATGCTACGTGTTATACCCAGTTAGAAGCATGGAAGGCCCGCAACTAGTCCCGCTACTATCGCCTCCATTTCAGATCCTTTTGCAAAATTTATGATCCACTAAAATCAAAATTAAGTTCATAAAAACTTTCATTTCAACTAAAGAGAGGAATATTAAGATAAGAGCATTGCCTGTTATGTCCTCCAAGTTCAACAATAATTTCATCTACCGAAACAAATGCAGGAGCCCAAATATGCCCAGGCCCATTCATTGACCAAAGCAGAAACCAAAAACACAAAAAATAATATAAAACCATAATAAAATAGTCTAGTCTCTTTTACAAAACCAGACTTAAAGCCCAAATGCCTAAAACACTACCCAATTAAAAACCCAAATCAAATATTAAACCCAACTACAATGGCCCAAACCCCAAAAGTGGCCCAAGGAGCCCAATTGGTTTCAGTAGACAGAAACCCTAGGACCTTCTGGGAGCTTCAGGCCCCGCAACACTGCCGATGGTTGGGCTACCACGTCCCTCACACGCGCCCTTCGCGTTGTTTCAATGACCCATGCGAGCCAATATACGCTCCGCCTACGCGCAGGCCTTCACCGGTAGCGGCGTGCAGTCGCCTCCGGCGCATCGTAGTCGTCGACCCGCACCTTGGCCACGTCAGTACATGCAAACGAATGAAAAAACGACAAAAACAAAGAAGCAAATACATAATAGAAAAAGGAATAAAAGAAAAAGCTTGTATTTTTATTTTTTGGATCGGCTATAAAAGAAAAGGCCATCATTGTATCTTTTTTTTACGCATGCGAATATATCAAGAAATCGTAAACAAAAAGGTTTGTTTTAGGCTACTCATTTTTCATTTTTGAACCGATTCTTTTCGTGTTTCAAGCATTTCTTTGTCTAGATATTTTTAAAAAAAAAAGGGGAAAAGAGAAGGGTTTACCTCGATGAAAGACCGTCGAGTTGCTTTCTTCGTTTGATCGAGCAAAGCGATTCGTCGGGGCATGGACACGAAGCATTCTGGTCGGATTCAGAGCGGCAGTGGTCGTAGGGTCTCGATTCGCCACTAATCGTCGACCGTCATGGCGTTGCGGCGGGAACAAAGAGAGTAGAATAGGGGCTTAGGGTTTCTTTTTTGTTTTTTTAGAAAGGAGGAAGGGTAAATGAAGTATTAAGGCTTAGTTTGGATGGGCGGTGTGTTTACCTCCGATGAGATTAAAAACAGCGGTGGCAGTGAGATTAGTTACTGTAGCGGTGAGATTAGAAACAGCGGTGGAGTGTGTGTTTGGATTCAAACGCAGCGATTCAATGTGGTGAGGTGGGAATATAAAATGACTATTAAGGACATCATATTAGAATTGATATATAATAGAAGTTTTTAAATTATTTTACTTATATAAAATTATTAAAATATGTCAATTTATAAATTCATTTAATAAAATATTAAAATGTATCTTCCAATATTTTATTATAAATATTTTAATAAATTATATATTCAATTTAAATTATTTATTAGATAAAATGATTATTATTTTTAATTTTTTATAGTTAAATATTCTTTTATAACAATGATAAATATTATTTTAAGTAAATAGTAATATTATACTTGGATCAAATTTTTTGAAGTATCTAAGCGAATGATTTTTAATAAAAATAGTAACATAAGACATAACAATTTTCATTATTACTAGAAATTAGGTTATGATATAAAATTGTTTTTACAAATATTGATTCATTAAACTATTTGCAATGGTTTCCTTTAACATTGCAATTTCAAGGTCACTTTCACTATTAGAAGAACTCGATTCACCTCTATTAAAATGGCCTAAAGAGATTGGCATGTCGAGTATATTCTCAAATTGTCGAAAATCCTTATCATGTGTTGGTTTTTAGCAAAAAACTAAGGAGAAAAAAAAAAAACGAATGCAAATAAGATTAATGTAGCAAAAAAAACTACAGGATGAACACATGGTATTTAGTGGGTACTTTCATGAACAACTTCGCTCATCTTACTTATCATGTTATACAAATATATTACATAGAGCTACTAGAAGTATCGTCTTTACGTCCTAAGCAACGACAGGATAATCAAGGTATTTCATAAATGATGCCATTTTAATTAGTTTCTTTAACAAGCTTCTTTAATGTATTCTATAGCTGACTTGTGAAAATAAATACAGATAACTGAAAGAGAATACATAAATTACTTTCAATTAGAAGGCCCATAATTAGTAGACCCCAATTTTATCTTTTTTAAAGTCTTATGAGGGCCAGTGCAGAAAACAGGGAAGAAGATAGGAGATTTCCCATCTTCATCCACCCAAGTTCAATTAAGCCAAGGCTATTGAGCTATTTTATCCATCAATTTCAACTAGGCTACAATTATTTTGCTTCACAAAGATGTAACTACTGCTAAGGCAACCACATAAATTGAGGCTATAGATGATATTAAGAAGTCCAAATCCCTCTTTTAGACTCAACTATATTTATACATTGTCAATTAGCAGGGTGGATCCATGGTAAAAAACTAGCATGATTTCATACCTAGAGTCCAGATAATTTAGGAGTGTAGAATCAGAGAATTGTTTCTTCTCTTAAAGGTGATTCTGTGGTTCATATTAAAGATAAAGGTGGCACTGAACAAAATTTTGTCTCCTTATATTGTATTGTGACCCCAAATGCAAAGAACTTACAACCTCACACTCACACCACATGTATAACTAAATTCCAACTACAAGGGCCACATAAGGAAATCAAGTTGCATGTCACCATTCTCGCAATGAGGTCCGAATTTCCTCATCGTGATCAAGTTAGAGTAATGAGTTTATTAGCATCTTTCAAATTTAATCAAAAAAGTAGTCAAATATGGCAAGATAGAGTAAATTAAAAGGAAACATAATAATTTGCTAACTGCATGTGTATTGAGGGTCCAAACCTCATCGACACGATTTCCGCCATCATCAAATAAAGCACGCTTTGGTCATGGATATAGTGGAAAACTCTCTTCAAATAGGTTTAGAATGTTAAGCATTTACCATATAGCAAGCAGGGAATTTTCATATTCAAATGTTCAAGAGTGTGACTCTAGTTTACCAACCTTTCCAAAGGCTTCTCCACAAACAACTACATCCCCTCTTTCAAGGGTTCCATTCTGCATAATAAAAGTAGCTACAGACCCCTTAGATTTATGAAGACCCGCCTCAATTACTGTGCCTTTTGCATTTCGATCTGGATTAGCCTTTAACACTTGTAACTGAAACAATCCAGGTGAAGGTCATATTGAAAGTAGCAATAACCAAGATAATTATGTGTTTAAAGTTAGATACAGAAAAACTCGATATTATTTGAAATATTTCACCAAAGATATCACCACTTAGGCCTCAAATCATATTGAACTTTTATGCTTTAGTGAAATGATTTTGTTTTTCAAAACGTTCTACCTCAAAAGTGCCAAATGACATCATTAATTGGTCCTATTAGTAGAACTTCAAAAAAGTCTATTCTTTAGGAGAGATACTTCTTGAGCTGAGAAGCTATTTTATAAAGAAAATGAACTAAAGCAAATTCAAAATGATTTGGAAACTTAGACAGAGAAGAAAAAGTAACTAAGGATATGCTGCATACTTTGACAGCCAACCATGGTAATAAGCAAAATTGTCAAGATGCAGAAAAGCCAATAATAGTACACACCTCAGCAACTAGCATTACAGTCTCCAACAGATCATCTATATTCTGCCCTTTAAGAGCACTGATCTGTAATAGCAGACAAAAACATAATTGAAAGAAGTTCAACTCAGTAACTACAAGGAGACACATTAAAAATCTATGAACTTCCAAGCTAAAACTATCAAAACCCAACACACAATGGCCTAAAAAGTTTCACCTTCTATTCCTTTCAACATTTACATGGAAATAGTAAAAAAGAGCAATTTTACTTTGCAACAACCAATGGAAGGAAAGGAGTCCATAATTTTAGACCACATGGAATTCTGCCAGGGGTGTAGAAGTGTAGATGGTACTAGGGTAGTCTCACAATTGCACATTGTAGGAGAGGATTCCACATTTTACATCTTAAAATTCAATCTCAATGTACTATGCAATAAACAGGTACAACTTTTGCTTTGATGGATGTAACTTGGAAGCATTTATATAGCTAGCTTCTCACCTTCCTTCTTTGTATCTTTCTGATGTGGGATCCTGAAACACCCCAAACCCGGCCCACGAGCCCTGACCGGATCTGGTATGTTCCTTGAGTAAAATGGTTCAAAATTTGTTTGTTACTTTGGAAAAATCTGAGTGATTTTGAAAGAAAATTTGTTTTTGGGCTGGGCTCGAGCTGGGAACAAGTTGATTCTTGAAATCTAGGCTTTTATAAGACTTTGAATTAAGGAAATATCGAGTTGTACTAGAGTTTACTTTATATTGAAAACCATTTATTTTAGGGTGTCCAAAGCACATAGGGTTTATTTTTAAAATAAAATTTACTTAATCTTTAATTTGATAAAGATTCATAACATAATAAAATCAAATAAAAAGCATGCATAAAACAGTTCATACTATGGCCTTATTACATCGGAAATAAAACCCAAAATATATCCAAAATATTCAAAATATAACAAGTCCAAAATAAAGATAAAATCCCGAACTGAGCATGGCCACCACTAAGCTCCTGCCGACCCGGTCCATCACTGAGCGTCACCTGAAAAATATTCCCACAACGGGGTGAGTCAAATAGACTCAGTGTGTATAACCAACACTAAGTCCCAAACGGTTTAGGCAAAAAAATTCATACATGTAACAGATATAATAGTGATGCAATCCTGAACCCAAACCTAGATACCATCCGCTACACATCACCCGTGCCAACCTGCACACTGTGGGGACTACTAAGTCAACCCTCCATCCGCTACACATCATCGAAGGCAATCACTGCAGACGACATGCTCATCGCCCTTATAAAATTGTGGCATAGCCACCAGATAATTATTTTGTGTCATGAGACACCACATTCAGATTATGTGACCGAAGTTACCCCATTCAGATATTGTGGTTTAAAACCACCAATTTCACTTCCCCTTTTATAATCACCCATATGTCCATGTCATACATATCATGCAATTTCATGCCTTATTCCACATTCTTATCACTGTTCACATATGTGCCATATCATATATTCATAATAAAATAGCTACAGCAGTAGTAAATTAACGTACCTGAGTACTTTTGTACCATTGCATGGTACCTTTAGCCACATTCATATTATTATAAAACACAATATTAATTTAAGCCATAATCTAATAAGGTTTAGTGTAGGGTACACACTAGGTATTCTTAGCGAGATTATAGAAATTTGAACAACCCGATTGATGCGTCGTTGAATGCACTAAAATATATCCTACTCCCTACAAATTAATGAAAATAACAGTAAAGGGCAAGTAGGGTCGAATCCACAGGGATTGGATTATACAAATGCCTGTTTCTCGAGATCCTGGGCAGAATCGTGCCCAAGAAAACCTACGTTCCTAAAAAATAAATAAAAACAGAATTAATAATTTTTCGATCTGGAAAAATAATAATAATAATAGAGTTTAAGACGAATTGAAATTTCGAGAATTAAAATGAGGAAAATAAAAAGAAAGGGATTAGAGAAAAGTTTCTTATGTGGAGGGATTCCAGCCTCCGGTTGTCTCGTTCCTCCTTGGGCTCCGTCTTCCATTTTTGGATGACCCTTCTCTGCCCAAGTAAGCCAGTTATAGTGGAAGAGGACGCCTATGACCACCAACTCCAAGAGTTTGACCTTACGAATTTAGGGAGCCTGACTCTAGCCTGCCATTGCTCTTGTGGAGTCATTTGCGCTAGATCAACATTTCTCAATGGCGAATCCCACTCCATTTTGTCTCTTGGGCTCGCTAACCTCTGACGCAGTAAGCTCACGAACCGATGGTGCAATCCTCCCAAAACACACAAAGCGGCCGCCTTTGCATAAGTTGAAAAGGTTACTTTTAAAGGGACCTGGACGGAAGTGTCAGCCCCGTAATGCGGAAAAACGATGAATACTTGGATGAGAAAGTTGAGTGCAGGTTCTAAGCCTCAATAACCTTTTTCTGGGGAATTCGACAACCTTCGGCTAGATGGAATTTAGTGAGTCATATTTGTGGTGGAAAAATAAATAAATATAAAGATATGGAAAAGAGAGTTTTTATTGAAAAGAAAATAAAGATATGGGAGAGGAGTGTACAGAAAAAGATGAACAACCCAAATGAGCTACTCCATCCCCTATTTATAGTGCTTAGAGTAGATAGCTTAATTCTACTCAAACTCTCAAAGATAATTACAATTTAATTAAAGATAAATAGAGATAAATAAAGAAATCAAATAATCCTAGATAATTATCCTAATATTAATTATCCTAATATAATTAAAATAGAATTTGATAAAGCAAAGTCTCTTCTTTTTGCATTTCAATCCCTCTGCCCTCCATGTTTGCACTTTTGGTACCATCTTTTCCCTTTGTTGCACATTGGTCCATTTTCATCTTTAATTTCACGATTTTGGCCCTCAATTTTGCATTGGTCTCCAATTTAGTCCCTATGAGATAAAAGTCCATAAATAGCCCAAATTAGTAGAATCACATTCAAAATTAATATACAATTAGCACATAAAAACATGTCATTCTAGAGTGTTATCAAATCCCCCCTACTTAGCCCATGCTTGCCCTCAAGTATGGTTCCTATCCACTGTGAAAACTAGATCCTGGAAGAAATTTTACTCCAAAGTTTTATAAAGATTAGTCAAAAATGCATATGAAAAATAAGAGAACTTCTAAGCTTGCTTCAAGTAAAATAGAAAAAGTTTTCTAATTAACACACACAAAAATTAAAATCGTCTTGAATTATTTCATGCTATTTAGGTAAATTACCAAACCTACTAAGACACTCTATTTATTTCCGCTTTTAATCCCCAACTGAAATTTTATTAGTACTATATTTTTTTTCTTTTCTCTTTTTTTTTCTTCTTTTTTTTCTTTTTTCTTTTTTTCTTTTTTTCTTTTTTTTTTTTACTTTGGAATATATTTCTGGTAGCGGAGTTTTACCCATCACGTCACACAACCTTTTGACGTGAAGTAGAATGACAACCCAAGCACCTACCCGTTACTCACGATCACGTTACGAGCCGCACTCATAACCTTGGTTAGCGGAGTTTTACCTATCACGTCACACAACCTTTTGACGTAAAGTAGAATGACAACCCAAGCACCCTACCCCAGTTACTCAGTCAGTCACGTTCTAAGCTGCACTCATAACCTTGGAAACATTTATTAAATAAAATTTACACAAAATTTTAATTTTAAGAGGACCTAAGAGAAATAATCAAGTGTCGAAAATAAGTTTTAGTAACCACGTAATAGTCATGAACATAACTTAGGCATGCAAATGTATTAAGTGTCCACTTGATATTAAACTCGATCAATTTTACGGAAAGCAAGATAGAGTTAACTTATTAATCATAAATATTATTGGCCTAATAAGAATAAAACAATAGAGATAAAATCAAACAGACAGAATCAGAATTAACTCAATGTCCAAGAATCATGCATGTGGGTGAAAGCGTTGGCAAGTCGTGGGCAAATTCTTGGGCATGATTAGCGGCATGAATGTTCTAAAAAAATGGACAACCTAAAAGAGCCTCAAGCAAAGCAAACACAAATCTCAAGCGAGAATGGGGTGATGTCTGAAGAGTACCTCCCCCAACTTAAAGCACATTGTCCTCAATGTGGGACGCAAAAGAAATAAATAAGAAGAAAAGTTTAGAAAAACTCCCCGTGTAGCTCTTTGTCGAATGCGGAGGATAGCAATGAGTTCGGCGAGTTCTTTGGCCAAAAGTGTCAGTCGAACCTCAATGCGCTCCATTTTAGCTAAGCAAAGAAGAGAAATTTATTTTAAATAAAAGAAATTAAAAAGAAAAGAAAAGAAAACAATAAATAAAAAAAAATAAATAATAAAAAGAAAAATAAAGATTGGGTTGCCTCCCAACAAGCGCTTGTTTAACATCATTAGCTCGACGACTTAAATGGTTCTACGGTGGCTCAAAATAAATTTTTTTTTAATCATGTGAGCTTGGAAATTCTCATTTTTTATCACATCCACCATCTTTGGGTTTAATTGTCCTTGCGTCTTTTTCATTGGTTTCATATTTTCCTCCAAGAGGTCAATCCCTTTTAAGTCGGCAATGGTCTCATCATCCTCCAAAAATGTGAATTTGAGATGCTCGAGAGGTGGTTTTAATTTTGGATTTGGCTCTGCAAATGTGAAGGTAAAAGCTTAGTACACAGGGATAACAACTCATTAACAGTTCAAATTTATCAAAGTCAAATTTAAAATCATAAATGGATTCAAAATTTTCTTCCACTAATAAGTCGATTATATCGACACAATTCACGCTCAAAATTTCACTGGGGTGGCTAATGGCATCGCAGACGTTAAATTTCACGATCTCCCCATCAAACTCCATCGTGAGAGTTCCACTTCGAACGTCATAGCTGTACTAAGGAATGGTCGTCCTAACAAGAGATCTCGAAGATCCCGAACCTTTGTCCTCCTCCATTTTTATCACATAGAAATCTGCGGGAAAAATAAGTTCGTTAACTTTTACCAACACGTCCCTCGAGGATCGCCGGGATGCACAACGGACACATCGCGGTTGAATGATAACACCTATTTTTGTTAAAAAACCTGCGTTAAGTGATTCATAAATAGAATAGGGCATTACATTTATGGAGGCTCCTAGATCACACATAGCCTTTTTAATTCCCAAATGTCCTATTTTGCATGGTATTGCAAACATACCCCTATCCTTACATTTTGCCGGCATTTTCCGCTGTAACACTGCGGTCACATTTTCACCAACATTCACCCTTTCATTACCTATTAACTTTCGTTTGTTGGTGCAAAGCTCTTTAAGAAATTTAGCATACCTGGGTATTTGCTTGATGGCATCCAACAACGGAATGTTAATCTCGACGTTCCTAAATGTTTCGAGGATCTCTTTGTCCTCCTTACCTTTTTGATATTGGTTGAAACGTTCTGGAAAGGGAGGTTGAATTTTGGGCAATAGAAGTCTTGTTCGAACCTGTTCGTCTTTCTTAGATTTTTCCTGGGCGATTTCTTGGGCATGATTCCTGTCGGGAATTGATTCCAGAACTTTTCCACTTCGCAGCGTCACTGCATTTGCATTTTGCCTTGGGTTTGGTCTACATTTGTGTGGTAGCTTCCTTGAGAGTTCAATTTCTCAACCGATATGGTCAATTCTCTTATAAATGCCTCGGTTTTCTGTTGAAAATCAAGCATATTAGCTATTAATTTATTGACCAAAGTTTCTAGAGAATTACACGAGTCTTGTGGGCTGCTTTGTGGAACTCGGATTTTGGTATAATTTGGGTATATTGTGGGTTGGCCCCATAACTTAAGTTAGGGTGATCCCTCCATCCTAGGTTGTAGGTATTAGCGTAAGGGTCATACCGCCTCTGTGGTGGACCAGGAAAATTACCCACAGCATTTAAATGAGCCATAGTATCGTCATACTGAATGGGACAAGTATCAGTTGTGTGCTCAGGTGTAGCACATATTCCACATAACCGAGTTGTCTTTGTTTTTTCTGCAAGAAGAGTATTCATCATATTAGTAAGTCTATCAACTTTATCCTCTAAGGTTGAATTACTTAGCTGGTGAACCCTTCTAGGGGGCTCAGGATTAGCTAGAAACTGTTGAGATTTGCAGCCATTGTGGAGATTAAATCCCTTGCTTATTGGGGGGTCATGTTGACCAACGCTCCTCCACTAGCAGCGTCTACCATATTCATCTCCATTGATTTCAAACCTTCATAAAAGTACTGGAGGAGAGATTGCTCTGTTATACCATGTTGTGGACAGCTTGCACATAACTTCTTAAACCGCTCCTAATAATCATAAAGAGCCTCCGCTTCTTTCTACCTTATCCCCACGATCTCTCTTCTTAGCTCAGCTGCTCTAGATGCTGGGAAAAACCTGTTGAGAAACAAACGAGATAGATCAGCCCACGTAGTAATAGATCTAGGAGGTAAATAAAATAACCACTCCTATTTGAGTCTGCTAGGGAAAAAGGAAAGCGCGCAATTTTGTCGATCCTCGATTCGCCTTGAGGTTTCATACTCGGACAAACCATATGAAACTCCTTTAAATGTTTATGGGGTTTTCATTTCGTAACCCTCGAAATGTTGGCGGCAAGCCCTGAATCAACCACGATTTCAAACAAAGTCGGTATCCATGGTAGGATATGCGATGCGAGTGGCGGTTGTTCCGTTTGAGCTTGGCTAGTTGCGAATCGTTTGAGCCATTGGTTCTGTACCAAATTAGGGTTTTCGTCAACCCTAGCGTTGAACACTTCTTCAAATGGATCGACTTCTTACGCTTTACTTTCAAGCGTTTGAGTAGGGTTTTCGTTAACCCTAAACTCGCGCAAATCGTCGATCCTAGTTTACGGTGGTGGATTGCTTGAGTCACTACCACACTATTAACACCGTCAACTTGGTTTCTTTTCGATTGGCTTTCGCGATCTTTTCGATCTCGAATCAAGCGCAAGAATGCGGAGCGAGATCTAGTCATAGAAAACAAAAAATCAGGATTAGTACGTTACCGATCCACGGCAACGGCGCCAAAATTTGATGCGTCGTTGAATGCACCAAAATATATCCTACTCCCTGCAAATTAATGAAAATAACAGTAAAGGGCAAGTAGGGTCGAATCCACAGGGATCGGATTATACAAATGCCTATTTCTCGAGATCCTGGGCAGAATCGTGCCCAAGAAAACCTGCGTTCCTGAAAAATAAATAAAAACAGAATTAATAATTTTTCGATCTGGAAAAATAATAATAAAAATAGAGTTTAAGACGAATTGAAATTTCGAGAACTAAAATGAGGAAAATAAAAAGAAATGGATTAGAGAAAAGTTTCTTATGTGGAGGGATTCCAGCCTCCGGTTGTCTCGTTCCTCCTTGGGCTCTGTCTTCCGCTTTTGGATGACCCTTCTCTGCCCAAGTAAGCCGATTATAGTGGAAGAGGGCGCATGCGACCACCAACTCCAAGAGTTTGACCTTACGAATTTAGGGAGCCTAACTCTAGCCTGCCATTGCTCTTGTGGAGTCATTTGCGCTAGATCAACGTTTCTTAATGGCGAATCCCACGCCATTTTGTCTCTTGGGCTCGTTAACCTCTAACGCAGTAAGCTCACGAACCGATGGTGCAATCCTCCTAAAACACACAAAGCGACCGCCTTTGCATAAGTTGAAAGGGTTACTTTTAAAGGGACCTGGACGGAAGCGTCAGCCCTGTAATGTAGAAAAACGATGAATACTTGGGTGAGAAAGTTGAGTGCGGGTTCTAAGCCTCAAGAACCTTTTTCTAGGGAATTCGACAACCTTCGGCTAGATAGAATTTAGTGACTCATATTTGTGGTGGAAAAATAAATAAATATAAAGATGTGGAAAAGAGAGTTTTTATTGAAAAGAAAATAAAGATATGGGAGAGGAGTGTACAGAAAAAGATGAACAACCCAAATGAGCTACTCCATCCCCTATTTATAGTGCTTAGAATAGATAGCCTAATTCTACTCAAACTCTCAAAGATAATTACAATTTAATTAAAGATAAATAGAGATAAATAAAGAAATTAAATAATCCTTGATAATTATCCTAATATTAATTATCCTAATATAATTAAAATAGAATTTGATAAAGCAAAGTCTCTTCTTTTTGCATTTCAATCCCTCTGCCCTCCATGTTTGCACTTTTGGCACCATCTTTTCCCTTTGTTGCACATTGGTCCATTTTCATCTTTAATTTCACGATTTTGGCCCTCAATTTTGCATTGGTCTCCAATTTAGTCCCTATGAGATAAAAGTCCATAAATAGCCCAAATTAGTAGAATCACATTCAAAATTAATATACAATTAGCCCATAAAAACATGTCATTCTAGAGTGTTATCACCGATCTAGCGCTTTAGATCTTTAATTCCTATATTCGGCCAATCCCTAAATAGGTTAGTAATAAGCCATTAAATTTATTAAAAACCAAATCAGAAGGATTAACACAACCACTTCTTACTTTGCTACCGATTTAATGACTAAACAACTCCCGAAACTTTATAGTATTTCTTTCTTGAAATCGGCTAGCATCAAATCACTTCACAGGTTAGTTTTCGGCTTTTGAATAATAAAGAAACAGATCTAAATCACGGAATAGGGCCTTGGCCAAATATCAGATTCACTTACCTTGTGAATCTTATTTCCCGAAAACAACCACTTGATTAGGGAGTTGTCGAAATACCCTGCTTAACCATTGTTAGAATCGACTTCTATACCGAAAGTATTAGAAAGTAGCCTTAGGCCGAACACTTATACCCTTACCTTGATGAATCAAATTCCGAAATTGCTACTTGATTAGGGTATCTGTCAAAATCCCTACAGACATATGTTAGATCCAACCTAACATTTGATCACAATAAAATGGCATATGGCCGAATATCACACCTTACTTACCTTAAATCTGAAATCCCGAATGATCTCCTCCTTTGTAGTCGACACTAATAGAATCCCGAAACCCTCCTTCAGAGTTTCGGCCAAGATACATAAATAAGATTAGTCTCCTCATTTTCGGCTAACAGAAAAGAAAAGAAATTGAATAGCCTTTAATCTTACCCTTACCACAGAAATCGACAGCACCTATGCCTGACACCACAAAGATTCGACTTTGAGGCTTAGAGAATAGTCGGCTATGAGTCACTTGTGTATTCGGCTTCAACAAAGATGAAAAGAGAGGTATATGAATCTATTTGGGGGTTACGGCAATGGTGGATTAGGGAGAAGAAGTTTTTGGCTTTGGCAAAATAAAAGAGAAGAGAAATATTGCTAAAGAATTCGGCAGAGGGAAAAAGTGAAGAAAAGAATGGCCACCCTTTTCCCCTTTTTGCCGGAATTACTCTACCTGAGCCCCCTATTCGGCCAACTCTCCCTATTCTGATAACTTTATCTCTCAATTATCACTTTATTCAAATTAATAAAAATAATCCAACATTTATCCCTTATCTTAATTAATTATCACCATTTATCTCTTAAAAAATAAAAGGATTAAAGCTCCTAAAATTTAGCCTTAGTACTGAGTCCATTCTTTGCTCATCTCTCACTGCAAAATAAAACCTTTATTTTGCTTCCCTTGTAGCTCGAACCTAGGCCTCCACGACACTCCTTATGGTGTCACTTACTGGGCTTTAAGTGGCGCCTCCTTGCCACTTTTCCAAGCCCATTTTTGTGTTATATTTCACCTACAATTTCTTTTAAGGCCTCCTCTGCCTAGCTCCCTCTTAAAATAATTTCGTCCTCAAAATTACATTTGAAATAAATGAGGGTATTCTTGTCGCATTGCTTCTTCGGCTCCCTGAAGCTTCCTCAGATCCATGATTACGCCATAACACTTTGACTAGAGGAACTGATTTTCTTCGTAGCACTTTCACATCTTGTTCCAAGATCTGAATCGGCTCTTCCTCGTAGGATAAATCTGGCCTTAGCTCCACCTCCTCAATTGGAACCACATGAGATGGATCCGATCGATAACGACATAGCATGGACACATGGAATACGTCATGCATCTGATTCAATTCCAAAGGCAACTCTAATTGGTATGCCACTGGTCCAACTCGCTTCAATACCCGATAGGGCCCTATAAACCTTGGACTTAACTTCCCTTTCCGACCAAATCTCATCACCTTCTTCCAAGGCAAAATCTTAAGAAATACTTGATCTCCTACATCAAAATCTATCTCCTTCCGCTTGAGATCTGCATACGACTTCTGCTTGTCGGATGCCTCCTTCAACTGTGCCTGAATTACCTCAACCTTCTCCTCGGATTCTGCCACAATCTCTGGGCCCAAAACTCGACGTTCCCCTAATTCTGTCCAACACGTAGGAGTGCGACACTTCCATCCATACAACGCTTCATACGGTGCCATCTGAATACTGGCCTGATAGCTGTTATTATACCCAAACTCTGCTAAAGGAAAAAATTCCTCCCAACTTCCTCTGAAGTCTAACGCACAGCCCCTCAACATATCCTCCAACACTTGTATTACTCGTTCTGACTGCCCGTCCGACTGTGGATGAAAAGCCGTAGTGAAATCCAATTTGGTGCCCAAAGCTTGATGTAGGGCTTTCCAAAATCGAGACGTAAACCTTGGATCCCTATCTGAAATGATTGGCATCAGAACTCCATGCAATCTCACAATCTCTGCCACATACAACTTCGCCAACCTCTGCAAAGAATAATCAACTCGCACTGGAATGAAATGCGCGGACTTTGTCAACCGATCTACTATTACTCCGATATCGAGTCCTTCTTAGTAGGCGTGAGGGGAAGCCCACTAACGAAGTCCATGGTGATTCTCTCCCACTTCCACTGCGGAATCCTTATTGGTTGAAGCAATCCGGATGGAACCTAGTGTTCAGCCTTAACTTGCTGACACGTTAAGCATTTGCCGACAAATTCTGTAACTTCCCTCTTCATATTCCCTTAGATCTCTGTACAGCTTAGTACCTCCAGGATGCATAGCATAAGGGCTACCATGCGATTCCTGAAGAATCTTCTGCCTTAACTGCTTGTTCTTCGGCATACAGACCTTATTCTTAAAGCACAATACTCCCTCGTCATTGATGCCATAATCCTCTAACTCTCCATTCTGTACTTGCCGTAGCTTAGCACTTAGATCCTCATCAGCCAACTGACCCTCTTTTAGCTCATTCAACCACGTCGGTTTGACTTGCAACTCTGCCAGCAGATTTCCATCATCATACAAACTCAGATGTGCAAACATCGCCCTTAGATTTGACGCCACTTTCCGACTTAGGGCATCTGCCACTACATTCGCCTTGCCCGGGTGATATTCTATGGAACAATCATAGTCCTTTAACAATTCTACCCGTCTTCGCTGTCTCAAGTTTAGCTCCTTCTGAGTCAACAAATACTTAAGACTATTATGGTCTGTGTAGATCACCGACTTTTCTCCATAAAGATAGTGCCTCCATACCTTAAGAGCAAAGACCACTGCTGCCAATTCTAAGTCATGCGTCGGGTAGTTAACTTCATGCGGCCTTAACTGCCGAGACGCATAAGCGACAACCTTTTCATCTTGCATCAATACGCAACCCAACCCTGTATGGGAAGCGTCACAATACACCACGAAATCCTTTCCTGCCTCAGGCTGAATCAAAACTGGAGCTTCTGTCAACACCCTCTTAAGCTTCTCAAAGCTTTCTTGTTGCTTATTTGTCCATACAAAAGGTACTTCCTTACTCAACAACTTCGTCAAAGGCGCGGCTATTGATGAAAACCCTTCCACAAACCTTCTGTAATAGCCCGCCAAACCCAAGAAACTACGAATCTCGACCAGCGACTTAGGTGGTTTCCAATCCAACAACGCCTCAATCTTCCAATGATCCACCCTTATTCATACATGGATACCACATGTCCTAAGAATGTAACACCCCCAAACCCGGCCCACGAGTCTTGACCGGATCTAGTGTGTCACTGCGAAAAACGTTTAAAGACTGATTTCACTTTTGGGAAAAACATTAAAAAATTGTCTTTAATAAAACATTGTGTATTTAAAATTTTAAGTAAAACTTTAATGTTACGAAATATCCGAATTAAAACTTTAATATATATATATTTTGAATAAATAAGTTGCTAAAAATAAAATCATTTGCATATAGTAATTTAATTTAATCAAGCCATAATAAAAATAATAACAAATATTATAAGGCCCTTATTACAACCAATACTTAAACAAAGTACTTAATATTAAAATGCATAAAATAATTAAAACATCTTCTTCTGTATGGGCCACCTCGTATCCTCTCCAACCTGGTCCAAGCTTTAGGCATCACCTGCGATGTTGATAAAAATTTGGGTGAGTCATACAGACTCAGTGCATAGTTATTTCACATGTCTCCATACATATGGGCTTGGCCCATATCCACACAGTCCACATAATCAGTCATGCAAAAATGCATCCCAACCCAACCTAAAGTCCATCCGTTACACCTACCTTACCAGACCTGCTGCTCAAGGCCGTGGCTAATCCACCGATCACCTAAGTGATCCTACATATGTTACCTCGGCAGACCTGCCGCTCAAGGCCGTGGCTAAGCCACCAATCAACTAAGTGGTCCCACATATCTTATCCGCGAGGTGACTCGAGGTCATCCTCAATCCACGGTGATGCACACAGCTATCATCCGCCGAGATGTGGCACCTAGCCAACACCTCCCTTGATGAAGTACACAGCTAACATCAAGCACCAATGTAGCACAAGGCTAACATCAGACCACGTACATAAATATGTACACCCTTTCCTTCAATATTCATGTCCCAGGCCCCCATGCACAGATATATCATGATAAAATATCATTTAATGAAGTATATAACACATGCTCATTTCTATTTCACATGTTCATCAGTGATCATTTAACATAAAACACTGACCTAGTTATTCGATCACCCACCCTTGGGTATCCACCATCTTAGCCCTTATTTCGGCTACCATTCACATCATACATATATACATATAACAACACATTTAAATAATCAAGAGAACAGTGCGATAACTACGCACCTTACTATTTAGTGAAAACCCGATCTATTCAAATCTAACACAATCTAGGATCCCAAAACTCTTTATTCCTGTCGATTTGCCCCTAAAAACCATAATCACAATCGATCAGCACTCAACCCATGAAATGGCCTTTGGCCGAATGTTGACAACCACTTACCTGCTTATCTGAATCCCGAAAAACTGCTCCTTGCCCTTGAACTGTCGAAATCCCTATATGCCTCACGTTATAATTGGCCATAATCAATAAATCCATGAGAATGGCCTTAGGCCGAATACTACATATTACCTTACCTTGAGTAGTTGAACTCACAAGGATCCTTTAATGCTCCCCTATGCTGGATACATACAAACGAACACAAGGTTATGGTACTATAACCATTCGGCCACCTCCAAAACCAAAGTCAATCACTTAATTTCGGCTACCAAAGGAAATGAGTCAAAACTGATTGCCAAAGGAGAGGTTACTTACCACCAACGATCAGCTTCCCAAAAACACTTCCCTCCTATAGAGATTCGGTTGGATAGCTTGCACTAAAAGAAATCGAGAACACCTCCTTCTTTGCTCCAGAGAGATTTGGCCCACGGGAGAAGGATTATTTGGCTTAAGATTTGCGAAATATAGATCAAATGAGGGCTACAAGATTCGGCAATGGTTCTCAAAAGGAGATGAAATATTCGGCTATCAAAAGAAATATTTCAGCTTTTGAAAGTAAATAGAAAAAGAAGAGAAAAGGGAGAATAAGTACTACACTTTCGGTTTTGGTCAATTGAAGAGAAAAAAAATTGAATCCTTAGGTGTTTTCAGCACAAAGAGAAAGTGAGATGAAGAAATCAAATTTCGGCACAAAGAAAAAAAATTAAAGAAGGAAAAAAAATATCAAAGATGATTACTCTAAAATTCGGCACTATCTCCTCTTCATGGCCGAATATACCACCCCAAAGAGACCCAAAATCGGCTACTACTTCCATTCCTTATCAATCCCATAATAATCTCCTATTTTACCACTTTTTTTAAAAAAAATTAATATAAAATAAAACAACCATTATCCCTTATCATCTCATTCAAAATAAATAAAATAAAACCGTACTTATCCTACCTTCAGTCGAATTTTAAAATAAAAAAAAAAACAAGCTTATCCCATCCTTTTTGGAGTCCACATGCTGTCCACCACCTTCCCCCTTCATGGCCTTAAAATGCAAAATAAAGAACACCCATTTTCTTTGCCCCAAGATTCGAACATGAGACTGCTGGAGCCATGGATACTTGGCCCAAGCCACTCTGCTGCTGGCTCTTTTGTGTCATCAACTCCCTATAATTTCTTGTAAAGCCTCCTTAGCCCAGTTTCCCTTCTTGACGCAAAGAGCAAAATAAAAATACACTTATGCTGCCATCAAAACTCGAACCCAGGCCCCTCTCCCCTGCTCATGGCGTCAATCACCAAGGTTGTAATATCCTAAATTAGGGGTTATGTGTTTGGAGCGTAACTCAACTGTTAGTAGGCTTTAAGTGTGGTTGAGTGTGTTTTAAGAGTTTTTAGAACTCTAGAATGAAGGCAGAAGCTTTGGGAAAATGTTGGATTTTAAGTCAAAAAGGGGAGCTAGGTAAATGAGGCTTTAAAAGAAATTCCGTGTGAAGCATGACACAAGAAAGTCATGTGGCAAAGTGGCTTGGGACGCTACCTTGGGGGCTTGGAGGGTTGCGTCAAAGGGAGTGCCAAGGGGAAGGGGTTCGAGCAACGTGGGAAGCAAATGAGCTTTTATTTTATTTTTGGCGTTAAAAGGGGAATTGGGCTAAGGAGGCCTTAAGGGAAGTTATAGGTGCTTTTGGACACAAAGAGCACCTTGGTAAAGTGGCTGCAATGCACCATTTAAGGGCCTGGAAATGACGCCTGGACAAGGGCCTTGGTTCGAATCCCGTTGGCGACATGGGCGTGTTTTTATTTTGCTTTGGCGTTAAGACAAGGGGGAGCTAGGGAAAGAGGTCTTAAAAGAAGTTCTGGGTGAATCATATCACAAACAGCGCCTTGGCAAAGTGGTTGGGGTGTTATCTGCAGCTTGCATCCAAGGGCTCCAACAGGTCTCGGGTTCGAGGCTTGTGAGCAGCAAGGGGAGTGTTTTTATTTTGCTTTTGCTTCAAGGAAGAGTTGGAAGAAAGTGGACAGCTTGGGACTTTCAATTGGAGGAGGATTTTAATTCTCCTATTAATTTTCGGCTAGATAAGATAAAGTTGGATTGATTTTTATTTATTTTAATATAGGATAATTATGGTTTTATTTAGATTAAATAAGATTTTATTTTATTTATTTTAGGAGGTGATAAGCTTGGTTATTATTTATTGGAAATTCAGCTATAAGGTAAGATAAATGTTGGTTTATTCAATTTATTTTGAATAAAAGGTTGATTTATTTTATTTAGTTTAGATGAGTAGATAGAAGATAATTATGGTGATATTTTATTTGAATAAGTAAGGATTAATTCAAGTTATTTTGAATGAGCTGATAAAAGGATAATTGTAGATTTATTGTATTTATTTTGAATAGGTGATTAAGAGATAAAATAAGAGATTAAATTGGGATTTGATAAGTGGAGATAGGTGTGCTGAATTTCGGTAGTATAAATAGGGGATGATCAGCTCTTGGGATTTCTTTTCTTTATTCTCCTCTTTGACTGAAAGTTTTTAGTCAAAAGAGGTTCTCTTTTCCTCTCTTTTCTTTGAAGCCGAATTTCCCTTTGTTACCATTTCCAAAATACTTCAAACTCTTCTTCTCATAGTTTCAAAAAGGCCGAAATTGTTGATCACACTTAGCCTATAGCCGAATCTCTCAAGGAGTGCCAAGAAGCAATACTGTTGGTTTTAGTAAGTGGGGTAAGGATCACTGTTATTTGATTCTCATTCTTTCTCTTTTAGACTTATTGAAATTTAGGAACTAATCCTATTAGCAATTTTGGCCGAAACTTGAAGGGTCTCTCGGGATTTTCAGTGTAGTCGACTATAAGGAGGACTATTCGGGATTTCAACATCCAAGGTAGGTTATGTGGTATTCGGCCATAGGCCAAATTTATGTGAGTTAATGTTAGAATTAAATCTAACCTATGTCTATAGGTATTTCGACTCTTTCACAAGCAAGTAGCAGTTTTCGGGATTTGTAGATCGCAAGGTAAGTGTACTTATACATTCGGCCAAGGCTTATTTAGGAACCTAGATCTATTTCGTAATTGTTCAAAAGCCGAAAACTAATCAAATCAATTGATCTAGTGTTAGTCGAATACCAGAAGGAGTATAGCAAAGTATTCGGGATTTGATTAGCAGTGCAATCGGCAGCAAGGTAAGGGTTTTTGTTACAAGTAATCCTTCGGGATTTGGTTGAATAGCCGAATAGGCTTTTACTAAAGGTGTTAAGTGTGGCCGAATGTAGGAATTGAAGATCTAAGGCATTAGATCGAGTTTCGGGATTTCAATAAAAGCATTAAGTGAATCAGGTGTGTACCCCACACTAATCTTAATAGATTTATGGCTTAAACTTGATATATGTGTTAATATGAAAGTGTAAGAATGTGGCTAAGGTACCATGTTATGGTACAAAAAAGTACTGAGCACGTTTCCTACTCCTACTAGGATTATGAAATATGTTATATTTAACATGTGATAAGTGATAAGAATGTGAAATTTGGCATGTTAATGCATAATATGTATGATATGGGGCATATGGGTTATTGAAAAGGGGAAGTGAATGTGGTGACCTAAGACCACGATATCTGAATGTGGTGACCTAAGACCATAATATCTGAATGTGGTGACCTAAGACCACGATATATGAATGTGGTGACTTAAGACCACGATATCTGAATGTGGTGACCTAAGACCACAAATATTCATAAGGGCGATGAGCACGTCATTGCGCGCGTTGCCTTCGATGGTGTGTAGCGGATGGAGGGTTGACTTAGTAGTCCCCACGGTGTCTGCGAGTTAGTACGGGTGATGTGTAGCGGATGGCCTATAGGTTTGGGTTCGGGTTGCATCATTATTTTATCTATATATGAATATGCATGTGATATGATAAGGTATGCACGAGCTATTAAATTTTAGTGTTGGTTACACATTGAGTCTGTTGACTCACCCCGTTGGGGAATATTTTTCATGTGATGATCAGTGATGGACCGGGTCGGCAGAAGCTTAGGGGTAGCCATACGAAATTCAAATTTTATTTTATTTCGGACTTTCTTTTATTTCTAAGTACCTTGAATTTTATTTTGGGTTTTAATTTGATGTAATAAGGCCATAGTGCACTATTTTATTTCTGTTTTTATTTATTATGTTACGAAATTTTATTTATTAAAGATTAAGTTAATTTCATTTAAAATAAACTCTAAATGTTTTGTCACCTGAAATAAATGGGTTTCTAATATAAGATAAACTTGTTTTTTTTTAACTCGAGCCCAACCCAAAAATAATTTCTCTCTCAAAACACATGGTTTTTCCAAAGTAACAAATGAATTTTGAACCGGTTTTCTTCGAAGAGCATACCAGATCCGGTTAAGGCTCATGGGCCGGGTGTGGGGTGCTTCAAAGGCCCTAAGTGGTGCCTTCCAGCCACTTTACCAAGCCCTCTTTCCATGTCCAAAAGCGCCTATAATTTTTCCTTAAGGCCTCCTTGCCTAGTTTCCTCTTTTCACTTAAAATTCCAATATTTTCCAAGCATTTCCCCTTCACCTAAAGTTCTCAAAAACTTCTAAAACACATCCAAACATACACTAAGCTCACCAACACTTGAATTATGCCACAAATGCATAACCCCTAATCTAGGATATTACAAAGAACGCAACTTCCTTCAGCCAAAATTCACACTTGCTGAATTTGGCATAAAGCTTCTTCTCCCTTAACATTTGCAACACAACCCGGAGATGCTCATCATGCTCCTCTTCAAACTTGGAGTATACTAGGATATCGTCGATGAATACAACGACGAATCGATCCAAGTAAGGTTAAAAAACCCAGTTTATCATATCCATGAGCAGCGGTGGGCGTTTCGTCAAATCGAACGGCATTACTAAGAACTCATAATGGCCGTATCTTGTCCTAAAGGCTGTCTTATGGATATCCGCCTCTTTTACCTTCAACTGATGATATCCCGACCTTAGATCTATCTTCGAGAATACTGTGGCCCCCTTAAGCTGGTCGAACAAGTCGTCTATCCTTGGCAACGGGTACTTGTTCTTGATGGTCAGCTTATTCAACTGACGATAATCTATGCACATGCGCATAGTTCCGTCCTTCTTCTTCACAAACAAGACAGGTGCTCCCCATGGAAACACACTGGGTCAGATAAACCCATGATCCAGCAACTCTTGGATCTGATCCTTGAGCTCAACCAACTCCTTTGGCGCCATTCTGTACGGGGCAATTGACACAGGAGCTGTTCTCGGTAGCAAATCAATTCCGAACTCCACCTCCCTATCCGGGGGTATTCCCGGTAATTCCTTCGAAAAGACATCCACAAAGTCCCTTACTGTCCTTACCCTACTAACTCCCCCTTCCTTGGCATCCAACGCATTAACAAAGGCCAAAAATGCCTTGCAACCTTTCTGAACCATCTTATCAGCCTTTAATGCTGAAACTACGTTAGACAAGTAGTTTCTTCTTTCTCCTATCATAATGACCACCTCATCCTCCGGGGTCCTTAACTCTATTCGCTTAGTTGCACAATCCAATACAGCCCGATGTTCCACTAGCCAGTCCATACCAAGAATGAGATCGAATTCTCCGAAGGGTAGTTCCATTAAGTCGACAGAGAATACCATTCCTTAAATCTCTAGAGGTACCCCCTAAAAGATCTTATTCACCACTACAGTTTGACCTAATGGGCTTACTACAGTTATCTCCCTATCAGATAGTTCAGAAGCTATGTCTAGAGTTTCAACTACTCTACTTGCAACATAAGAATGGGTCGAGCCCACATCAATCAAAGTAAAATAAGGCTTGCCACAAATAAGAAATGTATCGGTTATAACGTCTGGGGCGTCTCCATCCTCCCTCCTGCGAACCGCATACACTAGACCCGACTGTCTTGCCTCTGTATTACCAACACCTCTGCCAGGTGTTCCTCGTCCTCTTCCAGCATTGTTACCTTTACCATTCGAACGACGACCTCGCTGAGACTGCTGTCCACCTCTACCAGCCTGATTAACACCCTGTCCTGTTGGGCGGCTCCCATCTATCTTAATGGGACAGTCCTTAATCATGTGATCCTTAGATCCACACTTAAAATATCCTCCCGTCTTCTTCCAACACTCTCATAGATGCATCTTTCCACACCGGTTACAAATGCGATATTGCCTCTCCTGTGCATCGACTTTGCGACCTCGTGGCCCATCCACTCTAGGCCTCTTTTGAACATTCCCAGACGATCCTAATGATCCATAACCCCTCTTCTGCCTATTTCACTCAGAGTTCTGCCTTACAGAATCCTTAATTCCTTCGACTACCTTAGCCTGCTCCACCAACATAGCAAATTCCCGCTCTTGCTGCGGAGCTATCAATAACCTTAGATCATCTCTCAGCCCCTCCTCAAATCGGACACACCGTTCATGTTCAGTAGAGCCACTATCCTCGAGCATCTGGCTCGCTCGGCCTTAAGAATTGACCTCGTACTCATTCTGGACTTATTCCCTTGAACCAGCCCCAGAAAAGCCTTTCTCTGTGCATCTATATAATGAGTACCAACATACTTCTTCTGATATGCCGCCTTAACATATTCCCAAGTGAGTTCTTCAGCCGTAGCACTATCCCGAACCGTGAGCCACCATTGATATGACTCATCACGAAGAAGCGACACCAACCCTTTCAACTTTTCCTCAGCGGTCAGATCGAGCTCATCCATGATCCGCTCAGTCGCTTTCAACCAATACTCAGTCGTACTGGGTGCCACACCATACGCCACGGAACACCTCAGCTCCATTGGCTCAGAGTCGCTCGGGTACAGATTTTTGAGCTCTCATATTTCCACCTGCTCCAGCCACCATCTCAAGAACTTCGCGAAGCTTGCGCTGCGATCTGACATCATCCCCATGCGATCTTCTTTGCTCAACACCAACGGTGGTGGTGGTGGTGGTGACGGTGGTACCTCATTTTTAGACCCTTGACCCGATCTAACAGGTTCCGAAACAGTCATTCTTCCTCGACCACGTCCTCGTGTATTATGACCACGTCCCCTAGAGCTCATCTCTACGATCGCGCTTTAATCTGATTAAGAAATTTTTATGAATTAGTCTTTGTTTCACTGATTATCCGCGAAGAAGTTTTATGAAAGAGTTTTAGAAGTAGTTCTTTCGATCAATCAAGGTTTCAAGTCTTCTACCCTAATTCAGAGAAGTGCATTCATTCAGTAGTGTCAACACACACACATTCACCAACATTTTTGGTCCGTTTCTAACCCAGGGGTATTTTCGTCATTTGTCCTATAAGGGTATTTTGGTAATAAACCGGGGTCAATTTATAAATCTTAATAAATTAAGGGTATTTCAAAATTTGCAAAACTTGAGGGTTCTTTTTGAGAATTTGTTTTCCAAATCGGTGATGTTGCAGAAATTTTAGAATTCAGGGTCATTTTGGTAATTTTGTATGTCAGGGGCAATTTCGTAAATTTTCCAAATCAGAGTATTTTAATATTTTGCAAAATAGAGTTTTTGGACATTTTATAAAGTAAGGAAATTTTGATAAAAACTGTGGGTAGTATGGACATTTTATAAACCAAGGGCATTTTTTTAATTTTACCACTAGGGGTATTTAGGTAATTTTGTAAACTAGGAATTTTTAGAAAATTTTCAAAATAATAATTTTCACAATTCAAAAGAGTAGTTTGTTAATTTTTAAAAACTAGGGTTTTCATAAAAATGTGGCTAGTCTTTTTCGGGTTTTAGTTACTGAGTTTAGCATGTGAATAAGTCCTCTTGGTTAGGGTGAACCGTAGCTACGCACCAGGTAGGATTCCAGCGATGAGGAGGTGAGTCACTAGGACTGCTTAAGTACCAGGCTCTTCTGAATCCAATCCTAGACATGCGCACAATGGTTGCCACACCCTAGCATACTAGTCTACGTTCCAATTATACCCTTCTTACAGTTCATACAATAAATCACATAATGGTTAGAGGTACTTACCCGGTGGACTTCGGGTCGGAGAGTTAGGTGCCATGCCTGAAAACCTGCTCATTTTATAAAAAAATTTTCACAAAATTCAGTTGGGCTCAATTTTTAAAATGTTATGGGCTTTAAACCCAAGGCCGAGAGTTTTAAAACTGGGCTCTGATACCAAGCTGAAACACCCCAAACTCGGCCCACGAGCCCTGACCGGATTTGGTATGTTCCTTGAGTAAAACGGTTTAAAATTTGTTTGTTACTTTGGAAAAATCTAAGTGGTTTTGAAAGAAAATTTGTTTTTGGGCTGGGCTAGAGTTGGGAACAAGTTGATTCTTGAAATCTAGGTTTTTATAAGACTTTGAATTAAGGAAATATCGAGTTGTACTAGAGTTTACTTTATATTGAAAACCATTTGTTTTAGGGTGTCCAAAGCACTTAGGGTTTATTTTTAAAATAAAATTTACTTAATCTTTAATTTGATAAAGATTCATAACATAATAAAATAAAATAAAAAGCATGCATAAAACAGTTCATACTATGGCCTTATTACATCGGAAACAAAACCCAAAATATATCTAAAATATTCAAAATATAACAAGTCCAAAATAAAGATAAAATCCCGAACTGAGCATGGCCACCACTAAGCTCCTGCCGACCCGGTCCATCACTGAGCGTCACCTGAAAAATATTCCCACAACGGGGTGAGTCAAATAGACTCAGTGTGTATAACCAACACTAAGTCCCAAACAATTTAGGCAAACAAATTCATACATGTAACAGATATAATAGTGGTGCAATCTCGAACCCAAACCTAGATACCATCCGCTACACATCACCCGTACCAACCTGCACACTGTGGGGACTACTAAGTCAACCCTCCATCCGCTACACATCATCGAAGGCAGTCAATGTAGACGACATGCTCATCGCCCTTACAAAATTGTGGCATAGTCACCAGATAATTATTTTGTGTCATGAGACACCACATTCAGATTCTGTGACCGAAGTCACCCCATTCAGATATTATGGTTTAAAACCACCAATTTCACTTCCCCTTTCATAATCACCCATATGCCCATGTCATACATATCATGCAATTTCATGCCTTATTCCACATTCTTATCACTGTTCACATATGTGCCATATCATATATTCATAATAAAATAGCTACAGCAGTAGTAAATTAACATACCTGAGTACTTTTGTACCATTGCATGGTACCTTTGGCCACATTCATATTATTAAAACACACATAATTAATTTAATCCATAATCTAATAAGGTTTAGTGTGGGGTACACACCTGGTATTCTTAGCGAGTTTATAGAAATCCCGAACAATCCGATCTAGCGCTTTAGATCTTTAATTCCTATATTTGGCCAATCCCTAAACAGGTTAGTAAAAAGACATTCGGCTATTAAAACCAAATCCCGAAGGATTAACACAACCACTTCTTACCTTGCTGCTGATTTAATGACTAAACAACTCCCAAAACTTTGTATTATTTCTTTCTTGAAATCGTCTAGCATCAAATCACTTCACAGGTTAGTTTTCGGCTTTTGAATAATAAAGAAACAGATCTAAATCGTGGAATAGGGCCTTGGCCAAATATCGATTCACTTACCTTGTGAATCTTATTTCCGAAAACAACCACTTGATTAGGAGTTGTGAAATACCCTGCTTAACCCTTTGTTAGAATCGACTTCTATACCAAAAGTATTAGAAAGTGGCCTTAGTAGAACACTTATACCCTTACCTTGATGAATCAAATTCCAAAATTACTACTTGATTAGGGTATCTGTGAAATCCCTCTGAGACACATGTTAGATCCAACCTAACATTTGATCACAATAAAATGGCCTATGGTAGAATATCACACCTTACTTACCTTAAATCTGAAATCCCAAATGATCTCCTCCTTTGTAGTCGACACTAATAGAATCCCGAAACCCTCCTTGAGTTTTTGGCCAAGATACATAAATAAGATTAGTCTCGTCATTTTCATTATGAGAAAAAGAAAAGAAATTGAATAGCCTTTCATCTTACCCTTACCACAGAAATCGACAGCACCTATGCCTGACACCACAAAGATTCGGCGTTGAGGCTTAGAGAATAGTCGGCTATGAGTCACTCAACAAAGATGAATAGAGAGGGATATGAATCTATTCAGCGGTTACGGCAATGGTGGTGTAACATCCTAGATTAGGGGTTATGCGCTCGTGCATAATTCATGAGTTAGTAGGTTTTGGCAGTGTTTGGAAGGGTATTAAGGGTTTTTAGAACCTTAGGATATGAGGTGAAAGCTTTGGAAAATATTAGAATTTTTAAGTGAAAAGAGGAAACTAGGTAAAGAGGCCTTTAGGAAAATTTGCGTGGTATTTATGACACAAGGAAGTAGGGTGGTAAAGTGGCTTGGGACGCCACCTAGGAGCAAGGGAGCTTGAGTCAAAGGGAGCCTCAGGAGGGAGGAGGTTCGAGTTGCAGGAATTGCGTTGTGGGCTTTTCTTTTTGCGTCAAGAAGGGGATCAAGGCCAGGGAGGCCTTAAGGGAAGAATATAGGAGTCTTTGGACATGGAAGTGAGCCTGGTAAAGTGGTTGCAGTGCGCCACTTAGGGCCTTGGTGATGACGCCATGGGCAAGGGCCTTGGTTTGAATCGTGGGAGTGTGTTTTATTTTGCTCCTTGCGTTAAGAAGGAACACAGGCTAAGGAGGCTTTAAAAGAAATTATGGGAGTTTATGATACAAAAAGAGCCAGCGACAAAGTGGCTTGGGGCGTTATATGTGGCTTTGCGACAATGAGGGCTCGAGTTCGAGCCTTGGTGTGTGAGAGGCATGTTTTTATTTTGCTTTTGGCGTTAAGACAGGGGAGCTAGGGAAGGTGGCTTTAAAAGAAATTGTGGGAGTTTATAACACAAAAAGAGCTAGCGACAAAGTGGGCGCGTGTAGTGTTTCAGCAGGTCTCAAGTTCAAACACAGGGGCGACAAAATGGGTGGCTTTTATTTTTGGCTTTTGCATCAAGGTGGAGAGAAAAGGGATGGCAATTGGCTTTCAAATGGATGAGGATTAAGTTGTTTTATTTCCTTTAGATTTCGGCTAGGAGTAGGATAAATGTTGGGTTATATTTTTTAGTTTAAATGGGAGGATAAGAGATTAAATAGGAGATTAGTAAAGGATAATTGTTGTTTTTATTTTTGATGAATAAGGAGATAAAGGTTGGTTTAAGTAAAGTGATAATAGTTGATTTATTTTTATTTTATTTGCTAAGTGGATGGATAAGAAATAATATAGGGGATAGATAAGGGGATAAGTGGTGTTTTATTTTATTTATTTCAAATGTGTGATAAAGAGGAAATATAAGAGATTAATTGGGATTTGATAAGTGGAGTTGTGGTGGCCGAATATAGGACTTTGGGGCTTGCATATTCGGCCATGAAGAGGTGTTAAAGTCTTAGAAATTATTTTGTTTCCTCCCTAGTCTCCTTGCCGAATCTCTTTTCATTTTCTTTCCCTATTCTTTTCTTAAACCTTATTTTCTACATATTTTCTTGTATATTGAAACCTCTAAAAGCCTTCTCTACTTTTGTGTATTTTCCCTTTACCAATAAAGTGCCAAAACCACCATTGTTGTGCTCAAAAGCCGAATCTCTAAGGAAGGAAAGTCTTTGTCGACCACTTAATTTTGGTCTCTCTTCAAGCAACATAGAGTGGTAAGAATTCTTCTTTAAGCATTCGGTTTGCTTCTTTTCTTGGGGGATGCCGAAATCAGTGATTAGGCATGGATCTAAGGTTAGCCGAATATTCATAAGCCATGATCTAGTGCTTCTTTTGTTTGTGCAAATCGGCAGGGAGCATTGAAGGAGAGTTTCGGGATTTGAAGTGATCAAGGGATATCGACAACTTTAGGAACAAGTATTTGGGTTTTGGATAAGCAAGGGGTAAATCGGCAGAGATAATCAAAGCCTTCGGGATTTGGTAGGAGACCAAATCGGCATTAAGGGAGGAGGAAAAACCCCGTTCATCGCGTTAGATCCCAGTAGTTCGAGATTTCGCTAATAGTCAAGTGTGTGATTAACCCACCGTTTTTCGGGTTTTTGCTATAATTGCATGTGTGATTTATGTGCTAACCAGTGCAGTGGCAGTTATGTGGTGGTTACCCTAAAAAGGGGTATATCGATAGTCAGGTTAGTGCTATCTGTTGACAAGAATGTGAATGTGCCTATGTGAATGTAAACATGCCTATGGAAATATGATTGTCTGCCTTAATGACATGTGCATGCATTTATTATGTCACTATTACATGTTGCATGAGCATGGGAGGGATATGATATGAAAGAAGGTACGGGTGTACTTCGAGTACGTGGTTTGATGTTAGCCTTGAGCTACATCGTGGATTGGCGTTGGATCGAGGTCACGTTGTGGATTAATTGCGATTTAGTTCGCGTGGCTTGATGAGTGGCTGTGTGCCTCATCGTGGTTGATATCGGCTATGTGCCATATCGTGGTTGATGAGTGACTATGTGTCCCATCGTGGTTTTGGTGTTAGCTACGGCTACATCGTGGATTGGCGCTGACTGAGGTCGCGTTGTGGATTATTGTGCTTAATTGCACGTGGCCGGCATTGATTGCCTTTTGGAGTGAAAAGGAGAGGGTGATTTATTAATCCCCTGGTGTGTGGTGGTTGGATACGGGGGTGTGTAGAGGATGGACCCTAGGTTGGGTTGGGTGCACTTTGCATAATTTTAGTTGATATGTGGATTAATGTGAAAATGGGCCAAGCCCCAATTGATATGTGGATTAATGTGAAAATGGGCCAAGCCCAGTTGATATGTGGATTAATGTGAAAATGGGCCAAGCCCAATTGATATGTGGATTAATGTGGAAATGGGCCAAGCTCAGTATATGAATGTGGATCAGTGTGGAAATGGGCTAAGCCCGATATGTGGAAATTATGCGGTTAATTACCCTGTTATCTGATAAGTGATTTGAATATGGGCCAAGCCCAGAACGTGATAATATGTGAATATGATATTTGTTATCTGTTATATGGGTTAATTTGTGGTTTAATATGTGGGTGGAATTCGGTGGTTTAATTACACTGCCCGAGTCTGTATGACTCACCCAATTTTTATTAAACATCGCGGATGAGTCGTGGTGATCGGACCGGGTTGGAGTGGATACGAGGTGGCCCATGCGAGAAGACATTTTATCTATTTTATTCAGTTTATTATTAAGTACTTTAGTTTAAATCATTTATTGTAATAAGGCCCATTAAAGTATTTAAGTATTTCTATTTGAGTATTTTTATTATGTTAAAGCAAAGTGACGATTAAATTATTATTTTGAAATCGGTTTATTTTCGGCAAAACTATATCTTAAAATGTATATCAAAGTTTTAATCAGGATATTTTTATAAACGCCACACTTTACTTAAGATTTTAAATGGTCACCGTTTTACAAACTCAACAAGTTGTCATGATTTTATCTTTAGATCGAATCTTCTCAAACGTTTTTCTGCAGTGACATACCAGATCCGGTCAGGGCTTGTGGGCTGGGTTTGGGGTGTTTCAGGTGGATTAGGGAGAAGAATTTTTCGGCTTTGGCAAAATAAAAGAGAAGAGAAATATTGCTAGAGAATTCGGCAGAAGGAAAAAGTGAAGAAAAGAATGGCCACCCTTTTCCCCTTTTTGCCAAAATTACTCTACCTAGAGCCCCCTATTCGGCCAACTCTCCCTATTCTGATAACTTTATCTCTCAATTATCACCTTATTCAAATTAATAAAAATAATCCAACATTTATCCCTTATCTTAATTAATTATCACCATTTATCTCTTAAAAAAATAAAAGGATTAAAGCTCCTAAAATTTAGCCTTAGTGTCCCTTCTTTGCTCATCTCTCACTGCAAAATAAAACCTTTATTTTGCTTCCCCTTGTAGAGTCGAACCTAGGCCTCCCTGACACTCCTTGTGGCGTCACTTACTGGGCTTTAAGTGGCGCCTCCTTGCCACTTTTCCAAGCCCATTTTTGTGTTATATTTCACCTATAATTTCTTTTAAGGCCTCCTCTGCCTAGCTCCCTCTTAAAATCTGATAATTTCCAAAGCACTCTCCTATTTCTTAAAGTTCACAAAATTCATACAACACATTCATAAACACACAAAAGCATGCCTTCACATATATTTAAGCACAAATGCATAAGCCATAAATCAGGGATATTACAGATCCTTCGTCACTAGAGTTTAAATTCAATCTGAAACTCTTTGTCCGATCTGTAAAATAAATATTCCCTTGCTTTTCATGAGATTCGAACCCGTGCTCCCTTGTCACATAATCCACGCCGCTAACCACTTGGCCACAAGCTCCTCTTGTGTTTAAAACCATGCGCAATAAACTATGAATCTATAGCCAACTTCTAAGGTCAGGTGTAAAAGAAAACCAAAATGCAAAAGCCAAGACTTGAACCTTGGACCTCCTTCCTTCCCTTGTGGCGTCACCCCCTTGTCTCTTATGTGGCGTCACTTTGCCACTACCACACACACTTTGCACTTGTGTCATTTTCCTCCACATTTTATTCTTAAAGCCTACCTACCAACTCTTGCTGCGCACTCTGATCTTAATAACACTAATATACTTTTAACTAGAATTTAGAACTCCTACACATACTCAAAACACCTAGCCATTAAAGAAGAGAAATATTTCATACACAACCAACTCTATATCCGAACATCACATCCAAACCAAACACATAGAATAGATACCAAAAATACAACATATAACAAAGCAAAGTATCAAGAAACTTACAGTGCGGATTGGTGCCGAAGACTCGAGTGCCATACTTCCAGAAAAGAGATATATATTTTTCTAAACCATTTACCAAACCATCCTTTGAAAACATTTTTGAACCCAAACCTACAGCCGAGTTTTTGAACCTAGGCTCTGATACCATAATTGTAACACCCCAAACCCGGCCTAAACATTACAACCGGATCTGGCATGTCACATAAAAGGGTTGTTTCAAAACTGCGCGTTTGTTAAAAATTTTGAGTTTAAATATATATTCGCTTGTTATCCTTTTGTTAACATTTTGGAAAATGGTTATTAAGGGTTTAGGAAATTCCCGTATTGAACATTTAATAATAATAGCCAGTAATCAAATTAAAAGCTAAACCAAATAAAATACCAAAATTAAAGTTATAGTGGCCTTATTACATAACAAAAACCCAAATAAAAATAAGTCCAAATAAAAGAAATGAGTTTACGAGAAAACATTGCATGGCCACCACAAGTCCGCCTCAGCTCCCAGATCCACGATCTAATGATTACCTACAAAATTAAACAAAGGGGTGAGTCATCGTGACTCAGTGTGTAAATTCCTCGAAACACATAAATGGCTCGTAGCCCACAAATGCATGTGGGGCCTGAGCCCACTCAATGTGGCATAGAAATAAATGAATGCAACATGTCCACGAGCCCATTGGGCCCACTTCTACTCATCGAGCCCAAGCACCCAACCCACAAGAATACTACATCGATGGCCTCAACTATCGCGCCGAAGCCCCATACGATGCGCCGCATTTGCGCTCAGTGGCTACTATTGCCGTGGATCAGCACTTCCTGCATTTTCCGCCTACAACTAGAGTTAATATTATTTTTATTATGAATTCAATATAGCCCTTTATAAATATCCAATCTTCCCCAACTTTAAAAAACCAACCAATCCAATCCACTTTGATACCAATTCATACTTCTATTATAATTATATTATTTAGCATATTCATCACTCTTTTAATGCATATCTATTAAACAAGTTTTAGTATTTATATAATCATCAAATATGTACATGCCATATAAATCAAAAAGGAAATTTACAAAAAGCTAATGAGATAATCTTGATAGTGTGATCCTCGGTGTTGATCCGATCCTCCATAGTATATTTATACTTCCATCTACATAAGACATTGAATACACTCAAAGTAAGTTTATAGAAACTTAGTAAGTTCATAGGCATAAAATATAAATCTTACCAAACATTCATACACTTCCCATACATTATGTACAATTACTAAGTTCACTCCACAACCACAATTTGATGAGTCCTCATTGTATAAACTCACTAACATTTATTCATTTACTTTAACTCTTTGGGCCCTTTTTGTCACTTTTACCATTCTTAATCAAATTAGAGATTGATTACGGAAAATTGAGTATTTCACTTCCACTTTGCCATAGTATAACTATGGTTTTACGTGATGATCACTTATTACTAATCGGATAAGCGTAGCTAAAGCTACCACTTATCACTTGTCACTTGTAGTCAAAGCTACCACTTTTCATCGATCGTAGCCTGAGCTACCACTTTTCACCGATCGGGTAATCCTGAGCTACCTCTTTTCACTTTCACTTTCCTCTCGATCAAAAGTACTCAAATTCGATGTTCCATCGATTTGATCATTTATTTAGTTTTAGCATTGTTGTTTTATTCTCAATTCATCAATAATGTATATCTCATCATACATTGTATAATTCATGAAATTAACATTTAATCATTAATTTTCAGCCATATGAACTTACTCGAGTCAATTTATGAATTTGAAAAAATTGTGGACTAATCACCATTTTTTTCTTTCCTCCTCGACTTGCTTTGGGTTCTCGATCTATCATTGTAAAATCATTCACTTATCAAGATTGATTTCATCTTTACTCTATTTCACATCCTTAATGATTACAAACCACATATAAGTAACATTATCCTTAATGATTACATCTTCTTACCATAAAATTTTTAGAATTTTTGGTTTGGCCAATAAATCTGAGCTTTATTCTTTAAAGTCACCCATGTTCTTCTGTCTAATGTTCTGACCCATCTTCACTAAAAATTAATTATCTCCTTTTACAGGATTCAGATGATGTTAACGTTTGTTTCTGTTGAAAATAGACTCATTCAGGATTTTAATAATATAAATTTAAGACCCTAATTATTTTTATACAATTTTGATGATTTTTCAAAGTCAGAACAATGGGAACCTGAAATCATTCTGACCTTGTCTCATAAAACCTATTATATCTCATGATTTACAATTCCATTGCTTACACCGTTTCTTCTATAAGAAACTAGACTCAATAAGCTTTTAATTCATATTTTATTCATCCTCTAATTCGATTTATACAAATTTTGGTGATTTTTCAAAAGTTAGACTACTGCTGCTGTCCAAAACTGTTTTAGTGCAAAGTGTTGATTTCCATTTGCCCCAAATTTCATAGTTCATACAATTCAGGTCCTTGATCAATTACCCCTCAATTAAGCTGATTTTTGTAAATTAATACTTTACCTAATCATTATAAGTTATTTCAAACCTATTGGAATTTAGAATTTCCACATAAAAACCCTAACTTCAAATTCTTTTAAAATTAGGTCCCAAACATTCACTTCTATTCAATTCTTTCAATAAAATTAGCATATAAACCATTTAAAGTTCTAATTCCATGCTAAATCATCATATAGTTCCAGCACATATTCATAGCAACTTCAAACTTCATTCATAAAATCTAAAACTAATGAATTCACCAAGTGGACCTAGTTGTAAAAGTCACAAAACACAAAAGTTTCAAGAAATAATCAAGAATTGAACTTACTTGCAGTAAAAATATGAAAAACCAGCTTAGGGAAACCCTTCTATGGTGTTTTGCCAGATGAGAATGCAGAGAAGTAAAAAGAGAAATCTTGATAATTCCACTTTAGTCCTAGTTTTATTAAGTAAGTTTGCAATATTCCAATTTTGCCCTTACTTCTCAAGTATTTTCTTTATGATTTCATGCCCTTGCCATCCAGCCCAAATAGACCTTGGGTCTATTTGCCTTTAACCCTCTTTCTTTTATCATTTAAGCTATTTAATCATTTCTCATAACTTTGCATTTGTTACAACTTAGTCCTTTTTGTTCAATTAACTATTAGAACTTTAAAATTTCTTGAATGAAACTTTAATACTAACTTATTAACACTCCATAAATATTCATAAAATATTTATGGCTAGATTTAAAATCTCAGGTCTCATACATACTCTCGTTTTTTATTCTAATTATTTTTTTCTAGTACACTATTTACTATTTCAATTTTTTTAACTTTACATTTAACTCATACTCACTAAATTAATAATATTTTCTACTCACTTGTCGATTTAGTGACCTCGAATCACCATTCGACACACCACTAAAAATTTAGGCTATTACAATGAATGTGCCTATGTGAATGTAAACATGCCTATGGAAATATGATTGTCTCGGGCCTTAATGACATGTGCATGCATTTATTATGTCACTATTACGTGTTGCATGAGCATGGGAGGATATGATATGAAAGAAGGAACGGTGTACTTTTAGTGCATCGTGGTTTGATGTTAGCCTTGAGCTACATGCGTGGATTGACGTTGGATCGAGGTCACTGTGTGGATTAATTGTGATTTAGTTCACGTGGCTTGATGAGTGGTCACGTGTGCCTCATCGTGGTTGATATCGCCATGTGCGCATATCGTGGTTGATGAGTGACTATGTGTCCCATCGTGGTTTTGGTGTTAGCTACGGCTACATCGGTGGATTGGCGCTGACCGAGGTCGCGTTGTGGATTATTGTGCTTAATTGCGTGGTCGCATTGATTGCCTTTTGAGTGAAAAGGAGAGGGTGATTTATTAATCCCTCGTGTGTGGTGGTTGATACGGTGTGTGTAGAGGATGGACCTAGCTTGGGTTGGGTGCACTTTGCATACTTTTTAGTTGATATGTGGATTAATGTGAAAATGGGCCAAGCCCCAATTGATATGTGGATTATCGTGAAAATGGGCCAAGCCGGTTGATATGTGGATTAATGTGAAAATGGGCTAAGCTTGATTGATATGTGGATTAATGTGGAAATGGGCCAAGCTCGGTATATGAATGTGGATCAAGGTGTGGAAATGGGCTAAGCCCGATATATGGAAATTATGCGGTTAATTACCCTGCTATCCGATAAGTGATTTGAATATGGCCAAGCTCCTGAACGTGATAATATGTGAATATGATATTTGTTATCTCTGTTATATGGGTTAATTTGTGGTTTAATATGTGGGTGGAATTTGGTGGTTTAATTACACACCGAGTCCGTATGACTCACCCAATTTTTATTAAACATCGTGAGATGAGTCGTGGTGATCGGACCGGGTTGGAGTGGATACGAGGTGGCCCATGCTGAAGACATTTTATCTATTTTATTTGGCTTTATTATTAAGTACTTTGGTTTAAATCATTTATTGTAATAAGGCCCATTAAAGTATTTAAGTATTTCGATTTGAGTATTTTTATTATGTTAAAGCAAAAGTGATCGATTGAATTATTATTTTTGAAACCGGTTTATTTTTCGTAAAAACTATATCTTAAAATGTATATCAAAGTTTTTAATCGAGGATATTTTATAAGCGCCACACTTTACTTAAGATTTTAAATGGTCACCGCTTTTACAAACTCAACAAGTTGTCATGATTTTATCTTTAGATCGAATCTTCTCAAACGTTTTTTCATAGTGACATGCCTATCCCATTGTAGCAGCAGGGTAGTTTGGGGTGTTTCAGTGGATTAGGAGAAGAATTTTTGGGTTTGGCAAAATAAAAGAGAAGAGAAATATTTCTAGAGAATTCGTGAGAAGGAAAAGTGAAGAAAAAGAATGGCCACCCTTTTTCCTTTTTGCCAAATTACTCTACCTAGGCCCCTATTCGCCAACTCTCCTATTCTGATAACTTTGATTCTCAATTATCACCTTATTCAAATTAATAAAAATAATCCAAACATTTATCCGTTATCTTAATTAATTATCACAATTTATGTAACACCCTTTACCCGAAGACCGTTGCTTTAGTTTCAGCACACAAGGCATTATCGAACTTAATCCTACTAATCAAGCATAAAATTTAAAACTGTTCATCTGCGTCATAGTCACTAAAATATTTATATCTGGAGCTATGGAACTCCAAATTAAGATCCGTTAATTTTCCTGAAACTAGACTCATATATCTTTTTACTATAATTTTTCCAGAATTTTTCTGTATGGCCAATTAGTACAGTTTATTCATTAAAGTTTCCCTATTTTACTGTTCAAACTGCTCTGACCTCTCTTCACTACTGAATTAAATTACTCTTTGTACAGAATTTAGATGGCCTTCTTATTTAGCCTATTTGAAACTAGACTCATTCAGCATTTCATATACATATAAATTTTAATCCACTAATTTTTTTTTGCAATTTTTAATGATTTTTCAAAGGCAGAACAAGGGATCACGAATTCATTCAGAATCAGTTTCACTAAAAATTTAAATATCTCATTATTTCCATATCTTTTGCTTACTCTATTTCTTTCATATGAAAATAGACTCAAATATCTTTCAATTTCTCTTTCACTTTCTAATTCCATTTCTTCTATTTTTGGTGATTTTTCAAAATCACATATTACTGCTGTAATTTAAAAACTGTTTCAAGGTAAAAATATCATTAACTAGTTTATAACATCTTCACTCCATCTCATTTAAACTCTATATATGCCATATAAACCTTTAAACATAAAACAAAAACACCTGAATTGATCTGGATAGATGAGTTTTACTATGATGATCCAGTCTTCCACTTCTCTTTAATTCAATCTACATAAAATATCAAACACACACATGTGTAAGTTTAATGAAGCTTAGTAGTAAGTTCATAGGTTTAAAGTAGCTTACATAACATAATATTTCCAAAACAATTACAAAAAACATTTACTAAAAGTTCTCTGCCATTCACAACCATTGTTAAAATACTTCACATAGTTGAGTTTCAACATTAACAACTACTCAATCTCTTCCATTTGATTCACTCATTTTATATTACTCTTATCAAATTAGGAAACGTCATTTAATTTGAGTGCGTTGTTGCTTCATATGCCACGTTGTTCACAACCTAAGATGGATAATTCCATACCTACATTTCTCACAACTTAGTATGGTTAATACCATACCTACATTTTCACAACCCAGATGGATGATACCATACCTACATTTCATAATTTCGTTATGGATGATATACATACCTACATTTAATAACTCAATTATGGATGATACCATACCTACATTTCACATTTGCCATGGATTAACCATGTATTCATCTCACAATTCATCATATGTCACGCACACTAAGCTGAACGGACTCAATTCTCACGTTTTCCTAATTTGAATTACCACCATTTATTCTTTCATTTATCATATTTTTCACAATCCCACTAGTAAATTCATATTTAATAAGCACATTATATCATTCAATCATTCACAAATAAATATATAAATTCAACCATAAGAATGAACTTACCCTGATTTGTAGAAGATTTTGAAATTTAGGGACTACTCTGCAACTTTTTCTTTTCCTCTTTCTTCTTTGGTTTCTTGATAGGATGTAATAGTATGGAAACAAGCTTTCTCTGAGAACTCTCCGGCGCTTTTGGTTGAGAGATAATTGTGAAGATTACTCTAGATTATTTTCAATCTTATCTTAATAACATATTAAAATTACAAAATTCCAATTTTGCCCTTATTATCCTTATCTTTGTGATGATTTTCTTCCACTTGCCAGCCCAGCCTTTTTCACATTTGGGTTAATTGTCTATAAATCCTCTTTCTTTTAACACTTGAGCTATTTAATTCTTCAGAAATTTTGCATTTGTTACAATTTAGTCCTTTTATTAAATTGGCTACCAAACATTTAAATTTTCTCAACCAAACTTTAATACTAACTTAATAACACTCCATAAATATTTCTAAAAATATTTATGGCTCGATTTTCAAATTTGAGGTCTCGACACTCTCGTTTTTACACATTTGACCTAATAAATTCTTTTTAATTCACTAAATTCACCAATCCACAAATTCTTCTAAATTCTCACTTGACTCATAAATATTAAATTACTATCTTATTCAATCTTACTTGCCGGATTAGTGATCTCATATCACCATTTCGACACCACTGAAAATTAGGCTGCTATAATTTATCTCTTAAAAAAATAAAAGGATTAAAGCTCCTAAAATTTAGCCTTAGTGCCGTCCTCTTGTCGTCTGCTCTCCGCCGCAAAATAAAACCTTTATTTTTGCTTCCCTTGTAGCTCGAACCTAGGGCCTCCCGACACTCCTTGTATGTGACACTTCATCGGGCTTTTAAGTGGGCGCCTCCTTGCCACTTTTCCAAGCCCATTTTTGTTTTATATTTCACCCATACTCTTTTAAGGCCTCTCGCTAGCTCCTCTTAAAACTGGAGTAATTTCCAAAGCACTCTCCTATTTTTAAAGTTCACAAAATTCATACAACACATTCATAAATACACAAAAGCATGCCTTCACATATATTTAAGCACAAATCCATAAGCCATAAATCCAGATATTATGATCCCTTCATTACTAGAGTTTAAATTAACCAAAACTTTGTCATCTAACTGGCACAAAATAAATACTCCTTTGCTTTTCATGAGATTTGAACCTGTGCTCTTTGTCACATAATCCACGCCGCTAACCACTTGGCCATTAAGCTCCTTGTAACACCTCAAACCTCAGGTATATGCTGCTTAGACGTAGATTTGGTTTGTCACACAAAGTCATACTCGCTTTCTTTTCAAGATTTACAATAAAATAATGCTACAAAAACTTTTGAAAATCGAGAGTTTAATAAAATATAGTAATGAGGATTTGAAAGATAATTTAAGAATTAAACTTGTTTAAAACTTATCTTAAATAAAATGTTTCTTGAAACTTTAAATCTTTGTAAAAGAATTTGGAGGAAAATTTTACAGTAAAATCATTTAATTGTCAAAATATTAAATAAACGATATTTTTAGGAAAAAACCAAATGATTTAACATAAACCACAATTAAAGTCTCAAAATAAAACTATAAAACCATCCTCACGGTAAATCCATAAAACATACTTAGAGGCCTTATTACATCAAACCAATAATAGTATTTAAAATAAAAACTTAAATAAAGTCATAGTTTATAAAACCCAAATTCGTAGCAGTATGGCCTCCACCAAGTCATCACCTGGTCCAAGTCCACGTCAATTTCCATTACCTCAAATGGTTATAAAAATTGGGTGAGTTACAAAGAACTCAGCAGTAACTCACTTTACCAATTATTTTTGGTGGGATTGCCAAGACATCATGTCAGGGCTCTGAGCCCATTTATAGATTTCCCAATCCATACATCATAAAATAACATAATTTAAATTTATGAATGCATAAAAAAATGAATTTCCCAAAACCAACCTAATATCCATCCGCTAACACCCGGGCACTCAACCAACACACTGCGTGGGGATCTGTCAACCCACCCACCAAACACACTCAATCATAAGTGCTTAAAGCCCTTAAATAATTTTCAGAGGCACCATCGAACTAGATTGTGACATTGTCAACTGAATCTAGAGGCATTTAGTCGAACTTTGGCAGAGCCACCGAACTAGAGGCATTGAGCCATATTGTAAGGTTGAGCCACTTAACTGAGAGGCAATGAGCCAAATTTGTGGCAACTGCCATTCTTTCTTCATATAACTCCACCCCATGCAATCATGCGAGATATAATAAAATATAATCACATAATGATTTTTAATTATTCTATGACATCTGTGGGTGTATCAATAAATACTTGGCTTAGGCCCATATAAACAATTTAACAAACTAGCCCATTTAGTAGTTTAGTGAACTGGCCCATTTTAGCCCAATTTATCAACTCAGTATTTTCGCCCATTTAATCGAACTAGAGTATTATCGCCCATTTTATCGAACTAGAGTATTATCAACCATTTTATCGAACTAGAGTATTATCGCCCATTTTATCGAACTCAGTAGTATTATCGGCCCATTTATCAAATCTAGAGCATTATCATTCCCATTTATCGATGCCTAATAAGCCGATATTTTCTTGCTTTTAACTGCTTGTATGCATTTTTACAAAAGTATCATTTGATTATAAAATTTTGATTTACCATTTTCATGATTTTATCGCAATACTTATGATTGTAAATTAACCCTAAAATGAGAGTGAAATTACACACCGTTATGGAGAGAACCAAACTTTCCCGGCTCTTCAACACTCTATATACGCATTGTGTTAATTAGAACACTATAATTTATAATAAACCGATCTAAATATAGCACGATCTAGAAATTTACCCTCTGATTTTAAACGAAGACTTCTACTTGGCGATTTCTCCGATTGATGGTTCGC